>JACXGM010001174.1:0-57838 GCA_016801145.1 Umbra pygmaea
TCAATGCAAATTTGTGGGCTGGTTATTTAAATTACGATGGTTTTCAACCGTCTGATTTATCAACAGCCGCTCATTCGTACGCTGGAATTGGAGTGATACGAAAGTTTTGTAAATCACACGTGGGTCTCGTCGTAAGATGATTTCTGCGCTCAAATCTACACTGATTTCTACGCACGTTTGATAAATGAGGGCCAATGTCCGTGTGAGAAACTATATAATAAAAAACTTCCTGTGCTTTAAAAACACATCTTGTAGAACATAAACCAGCCATTAGACACCAAGACATTACTTCACCAATGCTTTTTTTTTACACAGGCACTTAAAAGAAAGAAGAATTATTCAATTAACGGAACACTCCAGACCCCTAAACACCTCAAAATCATTGTGTCGGTCATGTTTACGACAGTCACTAAATACACCTTCTCAGTGTGTTTAGTATTTCCCAACTTGGCCCCTGTAAGTTGCCCCAAAACCTTTGGTTACAACACTGCAACATTTTTGAAAATACTAAATGTTAGTTTTTAATGCGAGTCGATCTTTCAATCAAGTCGATAGGAGAATTAAATAGGACAAATATCAAGAAGTCTAGATGAATTTTCAAAAATGTTGCATAGGGATAGAAAACGTAGACCCATCACGTGGAGGAGATCTAGATACAAAATTACTTAAAAGAGAAGGTGTGCTATGGCAGTGTTGTAAGGAGAAAGACACTCCTCTCCAAAAGGAACATTGCTGCCCATCTGTAGTTTGCTCAAGATCACGTAAAAAAGCCAGAAGGCCATTGGAAAAATGTTTTGTGAATGTTTTTTTAAATATCTTTTTGGTTTAAATTAGATGTGTTTTGTTTGGCGAAAGGAAAACACTGCAGTCCAGCATAAGAACATCATGCCATTTTTTTTAAATGTGGTGGTAGTAGTTCAAGTTCATTTTATTTCTATAGCACGTTTACAACAGCCACTAGGCTGACCAAAGTGCTTTACAGAAGTGTGAAATACCACGTTTCGGCCTGTTTTGCTGCATCTGTGCCACGACGGCTTGCCATCATTGATGGAACAATGAATTCTGAACAACATATCAGAAAATGTGAGGACATCTGAACTGAATCTTAAGAGAAGGTGGGTCATGCAGCAAAACAATCACCCTAAGAACATCATTTGTTCAACCAAAGAGTGGTTAAAGAAGAATAAAGTAAATGTCTTGGAATGGCCAAGTCAAAGTCCTGACTTTAATCTGATCAAAATATTGTGGAAGGACCTGAAGTAAGCAGTTCATGTGAGGAAACCCACCAATATCACAGAGTTGAAGCTGTTCTGTATGGAGGATTGGGCAAAAAAAAATTCCAAGGCGATGTGCAGTCCTGCAACAGTTACCAACAGTTACCGGAAACATTTAGTTGCAGTTATTGCTGCACAAGAGGCTCACACCAGATACTGGAAGCAAAAGTTCACATACTTTTGCCACTCACAGTTATAGTGGGCTCCAAAATTACTGGCACCCCTGACTGGCAGTGCAAACAATACTTTAAAAACATAAATATAATTTTAATTTTAATTTTAGCTCAAAATACCAACATATGAGAAATACCGTATTTTATTAATGTTGCAATGGAACCAACAAAATCATACAATTATTTAACACAAAATAAATTTAACTAAAATCAAGGTTCCAGAATTATTGGCATTCCTTATTCAGACAACAGCAGAGAGTCTCTTCCTGTAATGTTTGACAAGGTTAAGGAACACATTTGGAGGGATTTTGGACCATTTCTCTATGCAGATCCTTTCAAGGTCCTTCAAATTCTTGGGTTTGCGCTTATCAACTGCCCTCTTCAACTCAGCCCACAGCTCGATTTGATTCAGGTCCGGCGATTGAGAGCCATGGCAGATCATTGTTTTTGTTGTCACAGAACCATTTCTGTGTGGATCTTGAGGTATGTTTTGGGTCATTGTCTTGTAGAAAAGTCCACCTATGGCCAAGTCTGAGCCTTCTGGAATAGGCAGCCAAAATTGCCTGTTATTTGGTAGAATTCATTTTGCCATCATTCTTGACCAGTGCCCGTGGATCTCTGGATTTAAAACAGCCCTAAGACATCACTGACCCACCACCATATTTCACAATGGGTGTGAGGTGCCTCTCCTTGTCAACAACAAACATGCCAATGCTGTATCTGACCAAAATATTCATTTTTGGTATCATCTGACCAGAGCAAGGTCTTCCAATCATATTTAAAATGACGTTTGTCAAACTTCAAACGCTTGCGTCTGTTTCTTGGGGTCAGAAAGGGCTTTCTTCAGGCAATCATTCCAAGAGGCCGTGGTTGTGGAGGTGGCGTCTGATGGTGCTTTTTGAATCCTGGTGACCCCAAGACGCCACCAAGAACTGAAATTCTTTCACAGTGAATCTTGGGGATTTTGTTGCTTCTCTCACCATCCGCTCAGAGCCGGTACTGACCTCCCTGGGGCCCTAAGCAAAATTCTACTTAGGGGCCCTCCTTTCTGACCCGTGAGCCATGTCAACCATTTGGCATTGCCACACCATCACACCTGACACCCCAGTGCTCCCACTACAATCCTCCCTCCATCAAAACAGTTTAGCTCCATTTTTCAATATAAGAATTAGTAGACCTATACAAAACATGAGGTATAAACAAACAATATTTATTAAATGGAACATGTTCTACATAATCTTTAGATAAGTGAAAATTGACATTAAAATTAATGAGAAATTATAGAAAATATATCATCTCTGTCAAATAGTTAAGATGCACTATGTAACTTTCCATTAATCTCTTCAGGAATTTGGTGTAGATTTTATTATTCTTTCTTAGATATAATTTTATTGAACATGCGGAAAAGAAAACAGGAACAATATAACAAATTTCTGAATATACACATTATTAGTTTGTCCATAATATGCATTTGTTTGCTAGTTATGGTGAAATGACAAATTTCTTTAGAGTAATTTGTATTACTTATTTGATGTTTTCAAACCGTAGATCAAGTGTGCAAGTTCCTAAAGTTTAATACTCCTAAAGTTTTTTTATATATAGTTTTCAAAAAATGTTACACAGATCAGGCGTCTGTGAGTTCAATTGCAGAAGTATAGTTGATGAACGTAATCATTTCGTGCATGATCTGACTAAAGGCTTCCAAGTTGGATTCGAAGTGTGAAAATAATCGGTGGCTGGGTGACATATGTTTGGATGAACCATGTGCGCACCCCTCGCCATCCCAAAGATCTAACGAAGGAGTTGCGGAGCTGCAAACAAGGCAGAGGGAATTGGGAAGGGATAAAAATCTGGAAAAATCACACTAAATAAATAAAATAACTAAGTTACATAGAAACATTTGCAATACAAAATGTTATTTTGTGAAATAATGTTATGTAAAGCTATATAAGACATGAGTTGAATCATTTCTAATAAAATAATTAATATCTTTGGCAACATAGACACTCTTTTTTTCTAAATTAATGAATCACATTTAGCTGCCTGTTTACTGAAAATGAGCAGATAAGATTTGGGCTGCATGTGCAAATGTGGCCTTTTGAAAATAAAAAATGATGTTAATTAACAGGAATGTACTTGAATGCAACCAATAGCCGACACTCCTATAAAGTTCCAATGGAATCAACTTGTTAATTGAAAATTGAAAAACAATAATAAAGCCATAAGCTTGGGCCAAAAGCCATATTACTCTCTGAGACAGTTTTGCCCCATATAGATCAGATGTTTGTGTAGCCATAGCAATAATATCATACTGTAGCAAAATGGAAATTTTACATTGTGTGTGCTTATGCATGATTTGATTTTGGCATTAATTTTATCCACAGCAAGGTGTCCAAATACATAGAGTACAATCAATAATAATGTACAATAATAATACTGTTGTATAAAATATCCTGAATAGCTTATCAAATGTTGTAGACAGGATTGACACAACCAAATGCACCAGGGCTCAGTCAGCCCCACATGTCTCTTCTTAGACAAATAACATCATTGAGTAACGAAGGTGTTGTGGAAAATGTAATGAAGTATGTTCAATATGTTGTCTTGTACCCATGCAAAATACTTAAATACAGTAATTAAATATTACTACTTTGTTACTTTACACCTCTGCTGCCTGGTTACGTTTGCAAGACAGACAGATTACAACAAGATAGGCTACACTGCAAGCTAACATGTCAATATAATGTTAATGTTATTTGCAGTGTTGGGTAAAGTTACTTTTCAGTTACTTGTTGAGTTCACAAGTTTTGAGAAGTCCCTAATTAAGAAAAAATGATCAGGTAAATTGAGTTCATATCTTACTGGTGACCTTGATTGTTATTTTCTTTACTCTTTCTATTTGTTTTATAAGTCACTGTTAAGATATGAACTCCATTTACCTGATCATTTTATCTTAATAAGGGACTTCCCAACACTTGTGAAGTCAACAAGTAACTGAAAAGTAATCGTAAAAGTAACTTTACCCAACACTGGTTATTTGCTGAAATTAATCTTGGAGAGGAGAGAACACAAGTCTACCCAATTGCTGTTCCCGTTATTCACTCTCATGGTGTTTTTCCCCGTTTATTGTGACCAAATGGATAACTCCGCTACATTCTCTCACAGTTGAAACACGCTTTGACATGAGAGAGGCGGGGCGTATTGGGCTGACCCGGTTCTGCATCCTCTACCTGTGAGGTTTTCAAATGTTCCATGTCTTTTTTTTGTGCTCAGTAGTATATTCATTTGTTTGTGGATCTTTTTATAGCCATTCCCAGATTTATGAAGATCAATCACCAGTTGTCTCTTTTGAAATGCCAGTTCTTTTGTTTTCTTCATGGTGTTGGATGACAAAGGGATATTGTATGCGTGTTACCTCATTTTTATACACTAGTGGAACAGGAAGTGATGTAGTGGCTTAATAGAGTTCCTTAACTTTTAGATGAACTTACATAAATGGAATTTATTTTTTTCTGGTTTAATTTTGGTATGTTATTTATTTGGATGTTTGTTACAATCTTTAAGCCATTGATTTTGAAATCTTGATTTGATTTTTATTTAATAAATAATTTTGATTGGTTCCATTGACACATTAATAATGTACAGTATTTCTGACATTTTGAGTTTTTCTCTATAATTGTATTGTTTGTGCATTGCTAGTCAGGGTTACTAGTAATTTTGGAGCACACTGTAGGTAATAATGGATAGTTTTCTCAAAGAATAAATGACCAAGTATAATATTTTCATGTCATTTGTTTATTTGGTTTTACTTTATCTAATTTCAGAACTTGTGTGAAAATCTGAAGGTATTTTCCGTTATATTTATCCAGAAATACAGACAACTCTAAAGGGTTCACAAACTTTTGATCACCCCTGTAAATCACTCTGGATGAGAGCATCTGCTAAATTACTAAAACGTAAAATGTAAGGTCCAAATTCCTGCTAAATCAAAAGGGTATAACTTTTCAAGAACAACTACATCATATGCCTAAACATCAAGGAAATCAATGGGATTTCAGCCAAAAGCCAACTCATAAACTGAATATTACCCATTGAGTGAGAATTAATGAAATTGTATTCCTTTTTTAAAATAGAGAGCATACAATCTTGGATGTGTGTGTTAGCAGAATGCAGTGGAGTAGGAGAAATGAATACCTTTATAATTCAACAGTAACAGAATACCAGTAAAGGCTATGCTTTTATTTGGGAGGAATTTTATTTTAAAAGACAGAACAGTAGAAAACATAGGCTAGGTAGATGGGTATGTAGGGGGAGACTGCTCAGAAGGGCAGAGACTGAGCCGGGGCTCGAACCACTGTCAACAATGCACGTGGTCCAGAGTTGGGAGCTTAGAGCGCTACACCAACTCTGGCACAGACTATGTTTTATTCTGTGGGAAAAAGTCTCCTGACAAGACCGCTAGAATGAGCACGGTCTGCCGCCATTGTCAAAATATTGGTGTCATGGCAACAAGGCAAGCATGACAATGGTCCAGGCCAGAGCCAGGAAAATGAATTCACTCACATGGATTCTATGCCTATGGGAAAGTGCTATGGTTATTCTATATGTGGATTTGTTAATGCCATAATTACATGAGCATCTGTCTAAATGTGTTTTCTTATGTTAGGTAATGTAGCAGTCATTCAAATGATCCCCATTTCACAGGCTCAAGCATAATTCCTAACCGACGATGGGATTAGTTGAGAGACAAACAATAGAACACAAGCATTCAACAGAGATGATCATATTCCCAAAAATGTAATGATGTAACAACAATCAGATAAATCAAATTTGCAGACATCACCTTTTCAATTTCAAACAAAAGATGTGTGAGGTTTCTGACAGTTATCTTACTATTATCAAAGCTTTATCAAATCCATTTTTGAATCCATTTACCTGAGTGTCTGAGTTGGAAAAATGTGCACCGACGCAAACTGTAGTACTTCTTGAATGTTAATCGAAAAGAGATCACCATTTATTTAATTACAGGAGTTTTAAAATTGACAGCCTAGGGTTGATTATATCAGAGAGCTCCATTTTAGGAGTTATATGATGAAATGACAGAACTTGTAGTCTACAAGGCATGTTATTAAATGCCTATTACTTTTCTGGACTCAAATAAACCACTAAAGGATGTGTGTAACCTGCAGCATACACACTCTGGGCAATGTTCTGAAAAACATAGTTAAATTGCTTCCAGACCTTGTTTGGAAACTTCATGAAATTAATCCGCCTGGCGTTGTTTTTCAATATTCCCCTTAATGTCTGTGTTTCTTACAGAGACGTGAGGCCTCTTGTTCTCTCAGCCCAAAGCTTTCATCTTTCATTCAACCCTTGTGTGATGATGTCAGGAAATAAGCTGTGGTGGGTAGTAAGCTACACTCCTGAGTGCTTTCTGAATTACAAGCACCAAAAACGGCTCCATATTGGAGTGGGAAAAGGAGAACCTGCCAATGGGAATTGCTTGCCTACATCGGAGTCTTGGTATGAATTGAGATAAAAGATATGAAATATACAGTATAACTGTCTGGATCAAATTCCTTTTCAGCTAGTAGTTTGATAGCATGCTTTATGCATAGGATTTTAGGGAGTACGTTGTCATCCTTACCATTGAAATGTCTGCATGCAATAATTTACAATGAGGCTTAATGTCTATATCATCTTACTACTTCCATATACCCGACAGTTGGGTTCATGCCAATGTGTTATTGTATTAACAAAGTGAAGCCTGTACATTGTATGCAATCAAAAACCATGAACAGAACAATCACGATATTGGTTTTGCTACCCACAAAAAATGCTATGATTGGCTCCCTGCCAATTCCATAATGTAGGAAGGGCAACGCTCTAATACACAATCCACTTGAATGGTACAGTAGATGTGTTCACCTCAAGATGACCTTGATTAGCCATTGGCTACTATCAAATGACCAGGAGTGTAATTCCACCCAAGAATTCCAGCATTGTGGGAATTGTTTTAGGTTTTACCTACCATTTCAAAGTAAACACAGCATTAGGGACATTAGCAATTTTTCTGTAGAAGTGTAAAACTGATAAATGTCTGTGAATGAATGATGTTTCACCTTTAAACTTTAAACCCAAGTAAATGGTGTTAACCTGCTAGACATATGGTCAGGAAATTCATCTCCATGAGTTAAAAGGGAAATATGTTAAAGGTGAGTGATTCGAGTTAGTATTGTTTGGGTTACTATCTTGATGACTCACAGAGATACAAGGCAGCTGGCTTTGACCGACACAGCACAGTTATGTCTGGATCAAATAAACCTTTGAGACCAGATAAAGCCTTTGATACTGAAATCTGAGGGAGTGGATTCCCTGCCGCACAAAACCAGTGTAGGTTGTTTTGACAGAACTGATACAGTTGTTTTCAGTGATAACTTGGACAAGAGGAGAAGGTAGCGTCTTACCAAGTGTCGGGTCGTACTCCCAGATGAAACGTCTGGTCAAAAACCTCACCACCAAAGCTGTAGAGAGGCAGAGAAAAGAGATAGAGGGAAGGAGAAAAAAGCTATTTACACACTTCAGTAATTCAATTAATTATTCAACTGACTTCTCTTTTTATAAACAACGCTCCTACAACGATATCAACAGCGAAGCTAGATTTAAATGTGCACAGTCAGTTGAACCTAAATTTAAACTAGACAATTGATAATATCAATCAAGACCTAATTCATGCATTGGATAACAACTTAAATAAACATTTAAAGGGGTATTCAGATTTTTGTTAGACCTGATTTTCCCCTTTATTATTCTCAATGTTTCCCTAATGTTCAGTGTTTTGTTTTTCCCTGCTTAGACGCTTGCATGATCATACTAGTTGTAGTGGATGGAGTCTACACCCTTGGAGTCTTATAGACTCTCTGAGTAAATAGAGAGTCTATAATTACTAATGTGTGTGGCGTATCATTAGGTGCTTTATTTAACTGTTATTTTTCTTATGTTCCTGATTTATTCACTGTGTGTATCATTGTTTTTTGTCAGTATTAAAGTTACACTCAGCTCAAGTGTGACAGAATAGCAGACCATATTAGGAAGCAGCAAGTTGGTCAAACAAAATGCTAGTCTGCATCTCCTGAAGATATCCCAAAATTCAGTATTAAAGTTACTTCCAACTCCGCCTCCTTACACTCAGCTCAAGTGTAACAATATGGCTCATGCAAGTGACTCAAGGTGGGCAAAGATGCTCTTGAATTCATATTTGACCCAACAAATTCTACAATAAAAAAGTGGAATATGTAACATCCAAAAAAATTTAATACGCCTTTAAGAGAAGGAATGCTAGAGTAGGAGCTAGATGCTTCCAAGCCATAAAGCAACTATTTTGCTTACAAATTTAACAGATACAGTACAGATAGTATTTATAATGAAGACAATTCAGTCAAATGTGGTTCCCATGAAAATGAACTAGAACACTAGAACAGAAGGCAAAAGGTCATTCTAAAGGTGGGTTCCCAGTTAAAATAATGAGATTTCCTGGAGCGCGGTGAGATTAAAGCATTGATCCCCTGACCTTATTGTAAAATGATAAGCCCATTGTCTCTAGTTGCTGTAGCTGTGTCCCTGTGTTGAGTGCTGTCTAGCAACATTAAAAACTGCTTCACAGACAGATTAACATTCTACTTATAAATAATCCCACTCATAACTTTAGTCGGATAATACTTTAGATGTTTGATGTTATTATGGCTATGCAATCAATTATCATCGTAAAAAGCTCTTCCTCTTATCACTGAGATAATGACAGGCCGATGTGATTTGATACTTTAAGTGTATGTATGACCTACTTTATTTGACATTAACAGAGATGAACTACGCATTGTGAAGTATTTATATTGTTGACCTCATTGAAAGTCAAGTAACTGGGAGTAAATTAAATCATTGTGGCAATTGCGTACCTAAATGTGTTTGTGGAGGAGATCTTATCTCATGGTTCGACTTTGTCAACAGAAATGGTACCGTAGACCTGTCTCAATAGAAATTGATGAGTAAAGTGAGCAGCATTAGTTCACTTCTGGTTATTTTGATATATCAAGGATTTAGGAGATCTTACATTTGGTCCATTGACTTGCCCATCTCATACAAGTAATGGAATGTTTGAAAATTAGCAAATCCCATCGATTGGGGAATGCAAAAAAGATGAATTGCCCCATAACCTAATCAAGAATCTGATTCATTAGACAGGACTACAATTCTGTATTAAACAAGTTATGTAGAAAGAAGTAAAGCTAATAACAGTTTAATCATTCTATTTGATTTGATATTATTATTGTATTGGTATACTGAATGATGATCAACCAACTTGCAATTATGTAGGCCACAGCTTGTCATTTTACATGTATCTGTCATTTTTCTGTCAGTTGATAATCATTGTAGACCTGATTTGCCTCCCACTCATTTACACAACCATTCACATATGGCCTGCTTTCAGATGAGCCTAATCATCTTGGCTCTGTGCCAAAACATCTCCCGTCATTTAAGAAGCTCTTTTTATCTCCTTATCGGCTGCACACCCCACAACGCGCTTCGATGAACCCCGCCTAATTTCTCATTTGCCTTTCACGAATCACAATCATCCATCTTCAGCTAACCATGCTAGCGAGCTGCTTCGCACTAACGCATAATCCAATTAAAACCAGAGAGTACCAGAGACCGGTTTGATGGGTGGGTCTGCAGTTTGCTCTACCCCCTGTAACTTCTTGTTTTTTCCAACTGCCTGGTCCTCAGTCTAGCCCTCATTAGTTTGTCAGACCAGACGACAGGTACAGACAGGCTTTTCCACTTGCCTTTCCATTAGTCCCCCAAAAAGCCTGACTAATGGATTGTATGTACTGTAGGTCAGAGTAACCACCCAGGTGGTCTCGTCAAAGAGCCACCAGGTCTTATAATGTACATAAGAAACAGGCACAAAAGGCTCATTCTTACACATACCAGACACGTAATGAGAACCCAGTGCCTTCAGTGGTGGAAAAATGAGGTTTGGAAATTCTGCTTAGAAATATCTTATATCGGGGAAATGGACAGGTAAAAAAATGTGGATGTTGATGAGGCATTACAGGATCAATATTTGGAATACATGGGCTTGCATTGTGCTACTGGCCTCCCACTCTGGCTGGGCTTTTTGTGCTTTTACTGTGCCTGAATGACTTCAAATGGACCCAAATGGCCTACTTGAGACTCAGTAGGTATCTGTTTCAAGCTACAATGCTGCTGCTCTTGAAACAGGGACAATGAGGGAAAATTGCATTCGCCTTTGAAAGTGAAAGAACATCCATCTTGAGCTGGCCTGTTTTCTCCTTATAATTAGTCAGTACAAGAAGAAGGGTGGTTTTGTTGAGGTTGAGTGTCACCGACATGATCCATCGATAAACAAACTAGGAGTCAGTTATTTTGACCTGAAAGGATATTTTCATGTTGACTCAAGTTGGAAAGTAATATCTATAAATATGCTTAAAGTGGTGGCCTGGGGAGGACCAGTGGTCTAAGCTGCGGTCTCTCTGTTGGATTTGCGTTTGGGTCTCACAGCTTTTTCAGAAAAAGCTTACATCTATTTTTTCCCACTGTTCAAGTATAAACTGCCTGAAAATATATTTGAAAATCATGTATTCTAACAAAAATCTAAATTATATAATTTGGACAATTCTTAAATAATTTTTTTATGAGTTTTGTGTTTTGTAAATTAATTATAATACATTTAAAATAAAATCTAATCTGAGGTTGCACTATGTCACTGACATGGGTTTTGAGACACTTGACTGTGTTTTTAGGATTTTTTAAAATTATTATTCATTTTCATTGACTTACCATTCCAAACTGAATTGAATCTAACCTGTCGACAAACAAACAATGCATTGCAGTGTGTTACATAAGCAATACTGAGGCACTTCTGACAACACTGTCCATCAATAGCAAAGATTAAGCTGTTTAGTACTCTCGATTATCAGCTAACTGTCACAGTGTAGCTGAGGCGAACAAGAGACTGAAGCATTCACAGAGTTGAATCATGTATTTCATATAAACTGAGGCAAAACACAAACAGAAATCACTCTCTGGGAGAAACACCAGTAACATGTGAATATAACACGCATAGACTGGCACTGATTACGGTTAAGTGGAGTCAAAAATACTAGTGCTGATGACGGTTACGGCTAACAGGTGTGTATTGTAAATTACTTCTGGAAGTCCATATATGTTCATAGGTGCAAAGTCCTGAAATGGCCACAGGGTGGAATATACGCACCATATAGTGTGTGATACAGTACCCCCCACCAAGGGTGCAGCCCCAGATGCACCAAAACCTTTTAACTTAAAAATACAATTGTGACAACACCAAATCCTGTCTTTGGATTATTTTTTAATGTAATAATGTGCTTGAGATGCATTTTTGGCTTTGTCCACTCAATACCTTTAGCCTCAGCCAGCAGCAAACAAACACTGAAGCTGTTCGACATTTGAAGGCTGATGATTGGTGGTAAGTTCACTGCCTTGGCTATAGGTCATATAGGTATAACATTATTGGCGATTATAATCATTACTGATTTTGGCAAGGTTAATTTCCAGTATTTTGTGTGCAAATATGTAGCCTAGAAATGAGCAAACAAAAACAATTGGACATTTTTCAGGCTTTTGAAAATAGAAAGTGAACTATCCTAAGCAGTACAGATTCTGCCGAGAGCAGCACCAGTATTGAGTCTGCTAACTATAGTGTTTCTAGCATTAACGATTTCACAGAAGCAAGCAGCCAGCTAAATTTCCATGATCCACCCACTTTGCAAAGTGATGAGCCCCGGGTGGAATCTGTTACAGCTACCTTGATCAGTGACTGTTTTCCAAAACAACAGTCTTGTCACAGCATCAAAATATCGATGGTATGTGTTACCTCAGCCCCTCAAGTAAACATTGGCAGTGAGAAGGCTGACAAACTCAAAAGTGCATCTGACTTTCAAACATATTACAGTCTAGATTTGGTTTGGACTGAGGTAAAGTTGGTTGGATATTCGATATTGGATATTCAACAGATATTCGAAACCCGAGGTCAGGTCTAACCCTGGTATCAAACAACCTTTATAGCAGTCTGCTTATCGTTAGGGACCGTCAATAAATTACTCACATTTTTAAACACACTACTATTATTTTGAACACAACTGTACATAACCAACCAATAGGCAGAAGTTTTCCCCTTAGGACACAGACCCTTCTCATTTGCATACAGAAATGTAAATATGACAGGTAGAAATAAATAGCGTTGAAGAAATAAATAGGGTAAAGAAATACAAAGGAAGAATAAAACAGACAAAAATATTATAATATACACAAATATATATTTAAAAAATGAGTCATAAATAAATAAAGTTGAAAATTATAACGGACAATAAATAAAGTAATTATTACAAAGGTGAATAAATAAAGAAGCTAATTAAAAGAGATATATAAATTAATGTATCATTGTATAATTTAATTACTGCCTAGATTGATTTATTTACTGTATTTATTGTGCAATTAATTTTATGCTTATTTATTTTTTGAGCATTTATTTATTTATATATTTATTTCTTATTTTGTCAGACTTGGTCCTCCATAGAAAAATGCTTGAAGATTTAGCCATCCTGTGAATCACTGAACTAATATTTAGTTGTATAACCACAGTTTCTGAGAACTGCTTCTCACCTGTATAATGGACTCAACCAACTTCTGGCACCTGTGAACAGGTATTCCAGCCCAGGACGATTGGACTACATTCCACAGTTCCTCTGCATTTCTTGATAGAAACAGCATTTTACAGCGGATTACATTCTGTGCGCCGTAGAGGATGGTCACATGGACAATGGCTCTGTTCACTCTACCCAGGTTTTGGCTTATTACTGTTTTGTTAATTTTTATTTCTGTACATTCTGCACTGTCAGTCATACAGTATGATCGACTAGCACTTTTGGACATAAGCAATTCACTGGATACAGGTTATTTTTCCACTAACCGGAGCGATTGCTGCGACTCCACTTTCCTACCGTCGACTTGTTTACTCATATGCAGGCGGCGAAGGAGAAAGAAGCGGGGAAAACGTGCCGGAATTCTGTGCAGATCTCGGACGAGATACTGCAATCCACCGTTACTAAGCATTTTACTTGCAAATGTTCAATCACTGGACAATAAAATGGACAAACTTCATGCTCTGATTAACTTCCAGCGGGACATTGCTAACTGCTGCGTGCTAGCGTTCACTGAGACCTGGCTGGATCCCACTATCCCGGACACGGCTGTTAAGCCAGCTGGTTTTTTTCATCTACCGGCAGGACAGAACCTCGGAGTCAGGTAAACAAAGAGGCGGAGGGGTTTGCATTATGATTAACTTCCGTTGGGGCTCGGATACTACAGTTATTTCAACAGTCCCCTATACCCCATCAAATAAACTTTGGGGGAACAGTTGTTTCTGCTTTGTAACCCGCGTGGCCCTCCAGAGGGGTGATATGGCATCTGGAGGTGAAGAGGGAGGCGCCAGAGTGGGTAGGGGTACTGGAGAACCTGGGGGACAGATCATGTGCAGACGGGGCCCCCTGGGGCAGGTCCTTTTACATAGACAACTGGACAGGGGCCTGAGGCGGAGCCGGCTGTACAGGGGCCTGAGGCGGAGCCGGCTGGACAGGGGCCTGAGGCGGAGCCGGCTGGACAGGGGCCTGAGGCGGAGCCGGCTGGACGGGCCTGAGGCGGAGCCGGCTGTACAGGGGCCTGAGGCGGAGCGGGCTGTACAGGGGCCTGAGGCGGAGCCGGCTGGACAGGGGCCTGAGGCGGAGCCGGCTGGACAGGGGCCTGAGGAAGAGCCAGCTGAAGAAGATCTGATGCTTGGCTGGCTGAGCTGTAGCCTGGGGCTTCACTGGCTGGACAGGGTGAACCTGGGCCTGGAGCTGTGTCTGTCTATTGAAGTAATAGGTGAGGTCAGCAAATTTCCAGCCACATCCCATATCTGCCTTCCGGGCAAAAGAGGCAATGAAGGTGGCTGGCAGCCGTCCAGACCGGAGGTAGACCAATGCCCTCCCCCTTATTCTCCCTAAGAGTGAGAGGAGCAAATATGCTTTTGAGCTGTGCTGGGAATAGTTCATAATCCTCCACCTCTGGTCCAGACTTCTCCCAGATGGCCATAGCAGTCTATAGCGTTTGGTTAACATAGTTGTTTATGTTGTCGAAGAATGTCCGTACAGTTTGCTGGGGTCCCATCAAATTTCTCCATGAGAGATGGGTAGGGAGTACTTACCGTGCTATGCGTGATGGTGTATCTGGGTGCTGTGACTGGGTGAGGCACAGCTGGCTGACTAGCTGTTGTGGAATTGGGCGATGACAATGCTACAGAAGCACATTGAAGCACATTGAGTCTATGTTTGTCATATGAAATGTGCTATATAAATAAACTTGACTTGACTGCAGAGCCTCACAAATGTTGCGAGATAGTTAGGAAATTATGGAATATTATAAATGTCAAAAGTCTGTAGACTTGTTGGCAAAGTTGTGTGCTTGTATGTTGAGGTTTGTGGTTGTACAATGAAGTTTGTGGTCGCAAGTTTGGTTTAACAAATCTGTAATCTCGTTTTGCAAGCTTGTATATTTATGTCCGTACTTCCATGCTATTTTTGCAAGTGTGAAAATTTAGGTTTGTGCTTGTAAGTTATATTTTACAAGCTTGCATAATGAACTGTGAAAACATTTAGAAAAGTTGCAAATCTGTAATATTATATTTGAATAAATTCAGCTGGAATGGCAAAAATATTTATTATACAGACTTGCATCAAAAACGTTTCCGGCAAAGAATATTCTACTGCGAGGCTTAAATATATGCGCGGGTGCTTGTTTGCGCGCGCTCTGATTTTTGACATGTTTACTGCATGCATCAGTTTTGTAATTCGAGGGTCGTAAGCTTTTAAAATGAGTGTTGCAACCAAATGGGCAGGACCACCTCTAATATTGACCAATCATCCAGTCCTGCATTGCTAAATCCAATCCCATTAGCGGGATAATTTTGTCCATCAAATTCGAACAAGCAGTCGGTATGTATGTAAAGTTTATTCAGTGGGGCATGGTAGAAAGCGCACGGAGGAAGAAGCATTCACAGAGTTATGTAATGTATTTCATATAAATAGAGGCAAATAAACAAACAGAAATCACTCTCAGGGAGAAACAAGTCAAAAGTGAATATAACACACAATGACCAATACTGATTATTAACTGGTGCTAATGAGGGTTCTGGCTAAAAGGTGTGCATATGTAGTAATGTGTTCCAGAAGTCCATATATGTTCACAGGTGCAAGGTCCTGAAACGGCCACAGGGTGGCACCTACACTGTGACACATGTATTTTCTTTGACTAAATTGGGCTTTTTAAAAGCTGGTTTGATTTACATTGGTTTACGCTTAAAACCAACTTTTGCTACTAATGTGAATGGGGTATTCTCAAACAGAAGCATAAACGAAACTAGCAATTAGTCCAAGACCCCACTTTGAATGAAATTGTAAGACCATAGGTCTTCCAACCTCTTCATGAGATGCCCAGATGTTCCACAGATTTGTTTAAGCCCTGAACAGGCACACCTGATTCATTAATTAAAGGCTTGATTACAATCTGACGAGCATAATCTGAAGTGCGTGTTCAGGGCAACAACATGTGTGGAACGTCTGTGGGTCCCCAGGAAGACAACTGAAGAACTATGAACTAGATAATTTATCATTGTGGAGCTACAGCTTAACTACAGAACCATTTTTGTCCTGTTGTTCGTCTGAAATTCTCTATCGACCATTTAGGTTCATGTGACAATACCTTTTAGCGGTTGTGATTCCAAACGAAACAAACATCCAATGAACAGTGATGTTTTGCGATTATTTAAGGCAATTAATGAACCAGAATCTAAATGCTCAAAAGGATTCAGATGGCCTGCTTCCATAAAAACACAGAGCATGCCTGTTGACATAATACTGTAAATGTCTCTTAACAGTCAAAGTCGACTTAAAACTTGCTGAAACTCAACTGAAAAACATGGGGCCAAAACACAACAATGGCTTTTCCACTTTTTTCCTCATGATCAAACTTCTACAAGCCTCCATATGTTCCATTAGCCGAGGCAAGGGGACCAACATTAATCACACTTAAATTATCCACTGACTGCTAGATAAATAACTAGAGGACCAAGAAGTGTGGCCTGTTAAAACTGTGTTGTTTTAAAGCTCAATTGCTGAGCTGGGGAGATGACCTCACAATAAAATGAAAAATGTAAAAACAAAACAAGCCCAGACTTGTTCAAAAATCGACTCGACTCACCGCAGGTAGCCAAGGCAGGGATCTGAGAAAATGATACAACTAGTTTCAGAGTAGGAGGTTTACTCCCCTCTGTCCATGGACTCATATTAATTATGGACTGAACAGTTTTTAAATGATCCCAGATCAGCACTCCCTGACTAAGATAGTAAAGGATCTGTTCAGTTTTCTATCCCCATTTGGCCCAGGGTGAACTAATTAACTTTATTACAGAATGTCTGTCAGATAACAAACAAAGCAGAAGCAATTAGCGGCTCCCAAGACTGTATCCTGGGCCTTTGCCAGTGTTATATTGAACGGGCCCCTTTTGATTCAACCACCCGACCAGATACCCCGTGGCTATTGGGTTCCTGCATGCCTTTGGAGGTCACTAAAGACTCCAATTATCCCTGCTGTTAGTGTCCTCTCCTACGATGACCCTAATGTCTGTCTTGTCAGTATAGTCTAGACTGGCAGTTAAACCTGGGAGATTCAACTTCAATGCATGTTTCCCTCTGGTTTAACCAGGCTTAGCTTTCACAATATTCAGAAATACCGTACGTTGAAATAGTTATTTGTTTAAAATGAATTTTCCTTTCAATTGTCGATTTTCTATTACTACAGATATTGTGTGTAATGATTGCTGCAAATATATTTAGGACATTGTGCTCTCATGTAATATATTAGCAGGCCTGGCCCTGAGTACCAATTTAAAGTTGAAGTAAACCATTAACTGGAGCATGAGTATTTGTTTGGTTTTAATAGAATTCCTCTGTGTCAAATTAACAAGTGTCCTCTTTGTAGAACACTACTGCAGTCTTGAGTGACTAAAACATTTCTCCATTTACAAAGGCGTAGGAGTGATTTTGTTATTGAGGGGGACACTCCATATATTTTTTTGCAAATTGTTATTTTTATTGGGGGGGACCACATTGCCTAGCTCTATCATTGGAGGGACATGCCCTTGTCCATTTACCTTGTACAGCAGTCACTTATCTTGGATAAGACATAATGAAGTATTATGTAATTGGCAGTTTTCTCAATTAAGAACTGGGTCGGTGTGTGGGTTTATGTGTGTTAAAAGAAATTAAAACCGGAACATATCTCTCCACCCCTCTCTTTCTCACAATGTTCCAGTTACAGACAAGTCCATAGGACAAATGGCCTCTTGAAATTAAATATTGCACATTCTCCCAACAGATCTATGGTACAATTTATAATCTACATGATAGATTAGCTAGTTGCCAACCTCTTATAAACCTCACAAATAAATAATGTTCCTCTACTCAACAATATGGTACCCATGTAATGTGAAATTTTAAAGCAACTGAACATGTATTGGGGTCACAAACAACAGAAACAGAAGTGTTCCTTAGCACAGCTGTAGAAAAACACTGTACACAACCTGCAATAATAAAAAATGTATAGGCTACACTAGACACCCTCTTCTTCTCATGTGCCAAATTGATTTCCAGATCAATGATGGCTAGGTCTGAAAATAAGGCCCCCATATATCTCACAGCCTTCACCGTGACACTTGATGGGTGTTGTTGAGCAGTTCTGCCCTACACCGGAACTGGGCTGCTGGAAATCCAATAACTGTCTTTTTTAGTAAGTGGAGTGAAAGGGCGTGGGTGTGTTTTTAGACAGACTTGTATTCCCATTGCCTAAGCCTGTCTCACTCATTTGTTTTGACTGTAGTCGCTGTGCCGAAAGGTTTCATATTCAGTTGATCAAATCACATCTATAGCTTGGTATATTACAGTATACTGTAGTTACCACTACTTAGTAATGTGCAAAATACTGAGATTCCCAACATGAAAATGTTATCATGTGAGCTGGTGTGTTACCAGGTTTAAAGAAAATATGTATTTTCCCATGTAATTAAATTCTGTTGTACACACAAAAGATAAAAAAAATTAAAATACTGAAATATGATGCATTGTAGTAAGTCTCTTAAGTTATATTCTCCTTTGGATACCAAACGCTGAACACTTTGCATGTTGAGGCTTTAATTTCAAACACTTTGGTCTGTCTGTCTGTCACTTTGGTCTTCTGTATACAGTTAGTGACATGCAGCAGTGAATAGAATTGTGATTTATATTGTAAAGAACAATTGAAGATCCATTAGTGGCACTTTAATGCTTTTTGCTTTATTCAATAGAAGTAGACAAATTTAGTACAACTGAAGTGACAGCAAACATTTACATTTACAATTTAGACACTTACGGTAGCTGACGCTCTTATCCAGAGCAAATTGCATTCACAAAAAATACCACAGTCACTTCCTGTGAAAACACAAGGTCACCGCTTTGTGTCTGTATCAGTGTCCAGCGGAAGTTTTCCCAGAGCAACATTTACTGCCTAGTGTTCTTAAGAGCACATCTTGTTCTCAAATAACAAGGCTCATCAGAAATAATAATAATAAACAAGATTTGAGGAATGCTCAGGGCCTCACCGTTAAATGTTTTTTTTGTGATTTTTCCGTCCCCTTCCAATTCCCTATCTAATCCTGCCCTGTCGGCAGCTCTGCAACTCCTTGTACGAATGTGTGGGATGACGAGGGGCGCCCGAGCCGCCGATACTTTTCGCACTGTTCACCCAACACGGAAGCCTTTAGTTGGATCATGCACTGGATTATTACGTTCACCAACTCTACTTCTGCAAATTAATTTACAGGCACCCGATCTGAACACAAGTTGTCGCTGGAGAGCGACGTGGCCGGAGAGATAATCTAATTTATCTAAACCCAATCCCAGGCAGCGCTATGCCAATTTTGTGCTGCCTCGTGCAGGAGGCCCGGTGAAAGTCAGAGAACCCATTGTCAGACTTGAACCCATGACCATCATGACGTAGACTGTCCTGCAATGCAGCGACTTAGCCCACTACGCCACCCGGAACCCCAGGTCAGCCCTTTCCATCAACTAAGTAAAGAGGTTAAAAAAGTGAAGGAATAATAAATAAATAGATAAATACATTGTATCACAGTAAAATGACTACACAATAACAAGGCTATGTACATGAAAAGAAGGGTAAAATGACTAGCCTTGAAAATAGATAAGCATCGTAGCAGCGTGTGTTCATCATGTGTTTTCAGTATACATGTGTGCATGTTATGTGTGTTTAAGCGTGTAGTGTGCTTGTGCGTGTCCAGCGTGTCTTACATCTGTATGCCTGATTTCAATTAATGTATTTTCACCTCATTCCTTCCAACACTTTTACTTACAGTACTTAACCCCAACCTTTCCCAGGCAACACCCCCTCACAATGCAATATGCTTGACCTCATCTTAACCAGAGACTGTACGCCTACTAATCTCACCAAAGCCCCTCTCCAGGTCTGACCGATGATTTGTTTGTCTTCCACTCCCTCTGTCCTCCAGCCTACCCACATAGTCAGGCACCTGTCTATCCCAGCTCTCGCTCCTCTTCTATCATCCCTCCCTTCGGCTAAATCTCAGTGTCTTTGACCCGCTCTGCTCCCTTCGTCTCCTTTGATTCTCAAAGACCCCTTCCACCATCTTGACCTGTCACCTTCTGCCCCAGACTGTGACTCACAGCGTTCTCAGATAATGGGAGTGCAGGCAGCTGATTGGTGGACAAGCAAAGGTCCTGTCTTTCTCATCTCTGCCTTCTGCTCCTCTGTCAGCTGAAGGTCTATTTCTAGTCAGGGAGATCGGCTGTTAAGTTTTAGGTTAAGTTAGGTTTAGGGCTCCTACTAACTGTTCCTACGGCTTGACGTGTCTGTGCGTTCAACTTCCAGTGAGTAGATGTTATATCTTCAAAGGTCCTAGTGTAAAATAACTAAGTAGCAATCCTTTTCATGCTTGGTGTGTAATTTCCAATAACCTGCAGTGTGCATATTTTTTCCCTTGTCCTCAGTGTGGGTTTGCACGTAGATTCACGAAAAGTGTTACCAGTAAAAAAAGAAACGTGCAAGAATTTATCTTTTATGCAAGTGTAAACCGTTTTTCAGTAAGACCATTTTAGGAACGTGACATGCATTGTTGCTGAATCTACAGATAACATAAGGGTGAGTCAAATTGCACTTGTCAGCTCAAGCTGCAATTTTGGCAGATATCACTGGCAAAGGCAGGAGGTATTGTAAGATCAGAGCCTTTATCAACAGAGAATATCATCACTAAGTCATTATTGGAAATTAACCCAGCCAGAGCTCTAACCGGACAAGTCAACAATTTACTTTGTTACTTTTTTAAATGCTTTTTACGTATGCTCTTTGGTGTGACTAGGTTTAGTATCATACAATACCCATTGGACAAAGGTATGAATTCATTAAAGCGTAACTCAATGTAATGTACTCAAGTAAAACTTTGGTTTAAAAGCATAATTTGGATGGAAACGCCACTTTAGAGATTTTCCTTATTTTTGGTTTCGGTCAAATTGCCTTTTGAACGGGAGTGATAGGGGCACTAATATGATAGCATCAAAATTGCTATTTTTAAAACACTAAGAAAGCTTGACACAACATGAAACTTTGCTCGAAGTATCACCTGGGCCTGTACACATAAACCCGAGCATTGAGAACATTGTTTGTGTACAAAGAGTTTACTAAAAAGAGAGGTTTTGTACAACTCAGTTTAGCAGTTTGTGTTTCTGCTGGCTCCCATTTTGCCAGTCAAAAAGTGTTGATTTGTTACTTGAATCCTTGCACACTTTATGAATGTAAAAAAAAAGAGAAAACAACCATAATATGCGTTCTCATCACCTGTTAAAGCACACTGGATGTTTTATCGGACATTATGCACATTTTCAATGCGTGTTTATTGGAATAACCAGCAAAAATATAACTTATAAATGACCCCTCCACTCGTTGTAGACGCCATAATAGTAAACCCCCCATTTCGGTTCACAACTGACGTACAGCTCACAACACATTTATATATTCTCCCTGCTTTTTGATAGTTTTGAAATAATGTGAATATTTCAAGGTGATAAAGTGTGGGCTATGTATTCTTCCATTTTGCTAACCTCCAATCCACATAATGCATTACAATTTAAGTGCAAGATCTCTTTCCTTTTTTTTGATTGGCATGGAGACGCACTAATCAAATACGGACTAAAAAACAACAACGGATAATAAAGGTGAAAATATAATGTAAATGTAACTAATTTTCTCGTTGTAAATGTAACTAGTAACTAATTACTTAAATTGTGAAAGTGACGTGTTTTTTTACAAAAAAATGAATTTTGATTACTGTAACGGATTACTTAGTAACGCGTTATCCTTAACACTGTGAGTGGGTCATTTGTCACAATCTGGTTTTGATATTGTGGTGTTGGAGAAGAAATGGAGACCAAAGCAGGGAGGAACGTGATGTTTAATTAACGTAGATTGCAGAGAATGTAAAGTACTGTAACAGCTGATACAAATCAGTCAAATCAGTCATAGGAACTGCACAACGTATATATAAAGTTACGATGCTTTAATGCGGCATCGGGCACAAATATTTTACATAATGTACGCCTGGTTCTAACTATGGCACATACTTATTGTACGACACATAACAAGGTGAAGGCTCAATCAAATAGGTACGCACTCACAATATATACAGGCTACAGCACAGATCTTAATCTTCCAGTCTCTACAACTCCTCTCCTCTGACAGGAAGTAAACTCAAAATAATGTGCGCCGAACCTCTGAAACGCTGGGATTAACTAGGCATCTTGAATACTCATTACGCACCAGTGTGGATGGTTAGCTATAGTGCACCATTCATGCGCAATTAGTAACCTCAATGAGTGCCTACCACTCTTTTAGCGCCCAGAGGTCGGCGCCTAACAACACATACACAGACACATTAAACAATACTCAATACAACACAAACATGCCATAAACCACAATAGTCCTTCCGTTACGTGACATCATTAGTGATTGTTGGATAAGAAAGTGTACCATATTTTATAATAACAATTATGTGAACTCTAAAGTCATGAGAAATCAACATTAATGAATAAGAGGCAGCAATGGAGGAGTTAAAAATTTACTATTGACACAGTATACTTATTATAATACTTATATAATAGAAATCTCTAAAATAAATATATAATATATATTAATATATATTTATATATATAAATATATGCACCAAACAAAATATTATTATATTTTACCTCACATTTCATACAATGCCTAAATATTAAACCTAACAAAGAGTCAGTGGTGTGAAAGACAAACACAAAGCATTTGATACAGACGTTTAAAAAGAAACTATATTATAATCCAACTTATTGATCTTTATAATACACTAGGTATTACATTTAATAGTGATGCTATATGTCCAGTATGACTCAACATTTGAACTTTCCCATAAAAATATTACACAGGACATAAGAAATATCCTCCACAGTTATACAGCTGTGCTTTAATTCACAGGCGCCCAAACTACACCCATGGAGTTGCTCCAGAGCGAGATGACAAGGCACTCGTGTCCAACGACTTAGTCTACACTGGACAGTGCTGTACCAATTTGCAAAAACCCCTGGGCATAGTCAGAATGTCAACGTGATGCTGTTGTGCCATGAGGCAGTAACTTAGACCCCTGCGCCACACTGTGGCCCCTGATACTAACTAGTCTGTCTATACCTAACCAAACCCCCACACACACCACACATGCCCCGAATGTACTGCCTTCTCTGTCCTATCTCCAGAGTCTCTCAAACCACGTTTCAAAAACAGAACATATAAATGTTCTATATTACTCACAATGTCTTTGACTTTCATATAAAACTGTAATGAATCATAGAATGTCCCCCAAGAGAGCTACAGCTGGGAGAAATGAAAACCTCCCTGTAAATACCAGTGTGGGCCACATGCTTTCTAAACTGGCAAAGCTCTCATTTAATACTGTGTTTGTTTACATACACTTACTGGCTGGTTCAATTGAAAGCCTTTTTGGCTGCTTGATTGATTTTCCTCACTTCTCATGCAGAGTTCCTATACTTATTTTGACTGGCAATTACACTTTCAGGCATTTTTGTGGCAGATCACCACAGGGACCATTAAAAGACACAGAAATGAAATTCGTTACATGGCTGTATCCCTGCTAAGCATGCACAATTTGTCAGTTGATGGCTCAGTGGGACCGAATGTGGATGACGTCATCAGTGACAAAGCAATTATTTTATTTTCGTTCATGCTTGAGGTCATGCAGTGAGAGGTATTCTGAACAAAAGTCTACAGGTCCTTCTATAAGAGGATAGTCAATGACTGTGATTGGCTTCAATCACACCCTGACCAGTGTAGACATTAGACAATAGGGCATTTATTCTGTAAAAGCACCTACACTATAGATTTCCACTACCAATAGCATACTGCAGGATTGTCCAAACGCTACCATGGAGGGCCTAGTGTATGCTGTTTTTTGGTATTTCCCTTCAATTAGAGCCACGTTAGGACCTAGACTGCCAGGTGAGGGGAGAGCCGAACCAATTAGTGAGCTACTCCATCAGCCTTGTACAAGGTATTAGCGAAAACCTGCATATACCAGGCCCTCCATGGTAGGGTTTGCACACCCCTGCCATACTGTAAGGAAGTGGTTTTCAACCCCCTCCTCAAGGCATACAGTACCAGACATTCTATAGTTTAGCTGTAGCCACTGAATTAGCTCACCGGATTCACTAATCAAGGGCCTGATCATTAGAAGATGAGTTGAATCAGGTGTGCTAGCTCAGCCTTTATCAACAGAGAATCTCATCACTAAGTCATTATTGGAAATTAACCCAGCCAGAGCTGTAAATGGACGAGTCGACACTTTACTTCCTGGATGTTTCTGCTTATTAGTGGTTCATTAGTGGTTGGTGGATAAGAATGTGTACCATATTTTATAATAACAATTATGTGAACTCTAATGTGATGAGAAATCACCGTTGATGAATAAGTGTCAGGACGGGTAATGCACCGGGTACCATCCAGCATTCCAGCTCCCCAGATTACGGCTTGACAGTACTCTTCTACTGAAGAGAGGAGGAACAACTGTTGCCCCTTTCTTTGTTATCTAGTTGTATGTATATATATATGAGACCTACTCTGTCAAGCATATGTATTCTATTGTCAGTACGCTACTTTTGGTGATGTATTTCTGAGTTGTATAAGAATGTAAGGTATTACTACTGTAAGTTCAGTAGCCCTTTATTGATGCAGTAGTTTGTTTCTCTCTGTTGTCTAGTTTTAAGGACAACTGTATTTTTTCTTCCTGGACTTCCTCAAGTAATATAAATATATGAAAATTGGATACCTGCGTCTGTCTCCTATTCTCTACGCTTCAACAACGTGACAATAAGAAAAGAGGAAGCAATGGAGGAATTAAAAAAATACAATTTAAACATTATGCTTATTATAATACTAATAATAAGTAGTATTATTATGAAAATTATTATGCAAATTATATTTTACAATGATTTTCATAAATAGTCAATGCAAATGACAGTCAGTATAATTTTCAAGTCAACAGCCGTTAGGGTATAAGTCGAATTTCATTGAACATACCACAGTATTTGATTACTGTATTCATGAGTTTCTAAACATTTTATAGGTTGTAAAAAACTAGAAAATTGTAATTTGTTGAATTTGCAGCATTAGGAGGTCATATTTAATGAAATCAAAAGCTATTTATATTAAACACATCTTAACAGGGCACAGTGGTGGCGCCAGAGTATTTTTTTTTGCATAACTATAGTGGGGCTAATCCACACAGTGGTTGGGCTCAAATCAACGTCTGAATTTCAATGTGAATACATGCACAATAGAATAGAGCATAACATCATTCCCAGTAGTTAGAAATACCACGTCGGACTGACTCCTTTTTTTACACGCAAATTACATCTAGAGCAACCGACGTGGAAAGTCACTACTACTGAGTTTAGGCAATAGTCTATTTGCACTATTTCAACTTGTTAATTTTGTCAGGCAAACCTGTCCACTACACACCCATAGGGATAGGCAGATCAATCCAAAAATATACGCTATATATTTAGTTTTTTAAGATTGATTGTAGCGTAAAAAGGATCAGATACCAATTTCATTTTTTCTGTTCTGTTAACCTTTTCCAAAGAATAGAACTGCCAGTGCGAATGTGCGATGTTCCGTTACACACACACACTATCGACGGAGAGAGAGAGCGAGAGTGCAAGCTGCGATTGTTAACAGAGTTAACAAAGGTGTAGGATCCTCTAGAGGCTTGCAGTTGTAAATAAACCTACTATTCGGCCACCCCTAACCAATGCTCACAAGCAGAAACGGTTGCAGTGGGCCCAGAAATACATTAAAACTAATTTTTAAACAGTCTTGTTTCACTAATGAATGCTGTGGAACCCTGAATGGTGCAGATGGATGGAGTAGTGGATGGTTGGTGGATGGCCACCATGTCCCAATAAGGCTGCAACATCAGCAAGAGGGTGGCGGAGTCATGTTTTGGGCCGGAATCATGGGGAGAGAGCTGGTAGGCCCCTTTGGGCGGGGAGAAAGCTGGTAGGCCCCTCTAGGGTCCCTGAAGGTGTGAAAATGACTTCGGCAAAGTATAAAGTGTTTCTGACTGACCACTTTCTTCCATAGTACAAAAAGAAGAATTGTGCCTTGTGGTGTGGCCCCTATCCTTAACCCTATTGAAAACCTTTGGAGCATCCTCAAGCAAAAGATCTATGAGGGTGGGAGGCAGTTCACATCAAAACAGCAGCTCTGGGAGGCTGTTCTGACATTCTACAAAGAAATTCAAGCAAAAACTCTTCATAAACACACAAGTTCTATGGATGCAAGAATTGTGAACGTGATATCAAAGATGGTGTCCTATGTAAACATATAACTTGTCTGTTAAGATGTGTTTGATTGAAATAGCTTTTGATTTCAGTAAATATGACCTCCTAATGCTGCAAATTCAATAAATTACCATTTTCAGTTCTTTACAACCTATAAGATGTTTTGAAACTCTGTTGTGCATAATTATTTGGAACAGATTTAGAGTCTTTTATTTTTGAAATAAATAATGTTTTCATTGGGTGGTATATTCAATGAAATTCGACTTATACCCTAAAGTTTGTTGACTTGAAAATTATACTGACTGTCATTTGCATCGACTATTTAGGAAAATCTGTAAAATATAATTTGCATTATAATATGGAATGCGGTGTAATATGTTTTTGTGCTGAAAGCACTATGGAGGTCAATGAAGATTGCTTTTGACTGAAATAAAGAGTGCTTGTATAGGAAAGATTCTTATGTTTATTGTGAAGGACTGGGACTCCCCTGGACGATGGTTCTGACCAGTGTCACTTTGTAGGTGTTCCAGCTCTTTATAAACATACAATGAGGGTTTGACAAACAGAGCTGCTTTTCACTGTACCAGACCCTGCGGCCGCATTAAGTAGGACACATGGGAGAGTAGAGTTTCACACTGGTGTAAGCTGCAGAATACCAAAGGCCTGCCTTGTCGGGTGGGACCCTGGGAACTATGGGCGTTCAGTGTCTGATACCTCATTAGATCTTTAATCCAGACAGTGAACAATGAGTTTCTAATTGTATTCACGCTGGCTCACTTGTCATCCAGGTGATGGTGCTAAATTGTCCTGGGGTTATCGCCTTAAACTAATCACAGATCAAACACAGATGATTTGACATTGTGTAAAATATGTGATACTCAGGAGTTAATCTGAGTTGAACTACCACCTGAGATTACAAGATGATTTTGTAAAGAATGGATGACTAGGAATGGATTAACATATTTTTTAAATTCTTGAGGTTAGATGTTACTCAATCTCTGAAAGATAAAATACCTAATAAAAAAGTGATTGCCACTTTGGTGTACATTGAGCACTGTAGTATTGTCTTTCAACAAAAATGTTCTTATCTAGCTTGTCTTTTTCAAACAAAACCTTAAAATATATTTTGAAATATATAGTGCATGTTCTAATACTAACCTAGTTCTAAACTTCTAGGGCAGCTGTTAAGCTGAATATTAAACTACTACTGAACTGGATAATTACTCTTTATATTTTCAGTCATTTTACCATAGCTCTATCAGCATTGTGCTAAGACAAGAGAATAGAAAACACCTGTTGACATACAAGTGTAATATATATCTAAAGAAACCCTTCTCCAGAGAAGAGATATCAGAAATACATTTGTGTCCACCTAATAATGACTGACATTATTTTTGTCAGGCCCACCCTAAGCAATTGAGTGGGAATTGTGAAATATATTGAAAGAGTGGATGGATCCACTGTGGAAATAAACCGTACTTCCCAAAATAGCGCTGCAAGAAAATAAATATCTTAATCTAAGCATTTCGTCACAGCTCCTAAGTCTTAAAAGGCCAACAACCAAATGCTTAATAGACCCATCATAACATTTAAAGAGCTGGCCTAATCTCCCAGGACACAGCAGGAAAAGCTGTTAAAAGGGAAAAAATTGCTAACAATTACTCACTAGTCAGCAAGCAGACCGGCCGCAGAGAGAATTGAGAGAGCGAGCGAGAGAGCAGGAAACAAGTAAACCTACTGACATATCTGGGAGAACATTGGAGTGCATGGTCTAAATATAAATATGTAAATTGTTTATAAATAAATAAACCATGGACTAAGTGCCCACCCCCTGCGACTAACTGCTGTGAACCACTGGGGAGTGAGAGGGAGAGCGAAACGGGTGAATACAAGCTAGCTGATTGGATTCACTTGACGTGTATGTCTGGATGCTGAAGTAGATGGAAGAAATACAAGGTTTTTTAAAAAAAACAAGAAGATAAGGTGAGAACATCCTGTTCCAATGTGAGGACAAGAAAATGTGGGGTTTGAAGATTAGAGTAGGAAGAGAGGCAGAGTCAAGTAGAGAAGATGCTTTTGCTCTCTCTGAAACTTTAATGGAAGCAGATTGATTGTCATTACCATGCATATAGATGTGGGTGCCCTCGAGATATACACCCATGTACAGCTAACCTTGTGGAGACCAGAAAACATAAAGATCTATGTTACCTAACCTTAACCTCAACCCTAACCTTAGCCTTAATCCTAACCTTAACCTAACCCTTACCTTCACCCAATTTTAAATTTAACCTCACCCTAACCCTTACCTCAATAACCTAACATTTTTGCCTAAACCTAACCTTCCACTACTGCCTAAACATAACCCTAAACCTAACCAATAATGCCTGAATCTGAAAGTACCCTTAATTGTAACCTTGGCCCTAAACATAACCCCTAAGCTGACTTTTTCCTCATCGGCACCATCAAAATATCCTAATATGGGCATTTTTGTCAAGTATAACTATCCTTGTGAAAAATTCACCAGGTCCTAATATGATCTGTTAAACCAAAACCCACACACAGAGTGCCAGATCAGTAGCAACTAGCCACATTTGCAGTAGCTTGCCTTGTTTCGTAATAGTCCAGCCTTGTATACAAACAGCATAAAACAGGCTGACCACACCTCATTCCTGCAATGTAGCCAGTCTAACTAATTTCCCATAACATCGCCTTTGTAACAGAGTGCTAATCAGGAATCATGACTTTTGTTAATGTTAGCTGGCAGGCTTGACCCCTCTACTTACTGAGGACAAAGAGTTGACAGAAGCAACACTGACAGGGTGTATACTGATTCATGTGGTGTACCCTATTGGCTTTTCTGTCTTGCCAAAAAATAGCAGATGGTTTTCCAGGATTTTTTCATTTATTAAGTTTAAGTTTTTACAATCAGGCAGGCCTGAAGCCCTGAAGGAACCTAGAATTTAGCTAACAAATATAGTTAATGTATTAAATTGCAATATTTTACTCTTATTAATGGATGTTCTTGAAACACATAGCCTGCAAATGAAATATTGCCTGCCAAATGTCTTCTAAGCCTTACACTGAAAAGTAAAACCCCAGTCTGGGTTACCAGGTTACTGTGGTATATTTACTCTGTGGTATGAGGCTGGGCCACAAATCACCCAGGCCGCAAATCAGCAGAACAAGCTTAGTGAGACGCTGGAATACCAGCACGTTACATGAAAGGTATTTCCCTACAGAAGGTTTAATTGAACCATCATTACACCCTAACACTGTTTACTATTAGTGTGAATTGAAACTATATATTAAAAATAAAATAATTAATTAATTTTATATCTAAACCCCTCTAGTAAAAGCAATCCCAACTCACTCACAACCAAGTTTTAGGCTATATTATATATATATAGACCTATTTGAAATTGTAGTGATTCTCAGTGGTTCGAGCCAACTTTCCCTTGGCCTCCAGGACAAGGCAGCGCAAATTGCCTTCCGCTGCTTGGGATTTGGAATAGATAGTTGGATTATCTACCTTGCCACATCGCTCTCTAGCTTTTCCTTGGGTGCAGATCGGGCACCTATAAATAAATTAAATCACAGAAGTATAGTTAGTGAGCGTAATCATACCGTAACTGAGCTGACTAAAGTCTTCCGTGTTGGATGAGCAGTGCGAAAACAATTGGCTGGCTCTGCGAGATGGGGTGGGATGAACCATGTGAGCGCCCTTCCCCATCCTGTATCTGTCTAGGAAGGGTTGCGGAGCTGCCGACGTAGCAGAGTTAGTTGGTAATTCACATGATTTGAAAATAAACACAGTAGTCCCTGTAGGTTCCCTCCCATCTGTGTGGTGGTGGAATGCAAAGCAACAGCGTTGGAAATATCAGGGGTTAATATAGGTATCGATAGATTTCAAAGGCATTGAAAATCCCTAGGAAAAGGGGAATTAGTTCGGCCCCACCAAGACCAGATCTTTCCAAACTAGTTGACTAAGCAAGGTAGACTGATCAGATAGGGTTTCAACAGGTAAAAGACAACTTTGTAAATTAAAGTTTTAGGGCCCTATCTTGCACCCGGTGCAACGCAGCGCAAAGTCTGAATGCAAGTCTCTTTGCTAGTTTAAGACTGACGCAGTTGTCAATTTCCCATCAGGCGCCAGCGTTGTTTAAATAGCAAATGTGCCTGCACCCAAATTTGCCCCTATGGGAGTGCTGGTCTAACAGGGAGGTGTATTCAAGATAATTCTGGGTGTATTGCTATCTTGAGGCATCGGAAAGTGATTGCACCACTGACCAACAAAAACCTGGTCTAAAGTCAATGGCGCAGCACGTCATAGTTATTTTAACAGCAAATTAATCAAATGCACCTGTGGCATAGGCACAGCGCGTGCACACTATGCTTGTTGCACACGGACAGGGAAGCGCAGCAGCACGCGAACATGCAAAAGATTACAAATAAAAATAATGTGCGAAAGGTACAAAATTAAAGGGAATGGGAGATGAATCTCTGATTGGTTTATTGCATGTTACACCCAAACACGCATGGAACCTTTTATCTGTTGTCAAAATAGCAAAAGTAGAATTGGACATTGCGCTTCACGCCATGCGCTTAGATCGTTAAAATAGGGCCCTTAGAGTGGAAGTCACAGATTCAGCATGAGTGGAGAAGGGAATAATCTTTTTCATATAGTAAATTGCAGAGTCAAGTGTTTTTGGATGGATTGTCGTAGGGTCTGCCAAATGTTGTAGGACCATTTTCACAGTCCAGGACTAGGCTATCTCAGTCTGTGAAATGCCCCTTAGTGTATAAATCTGTGGAGGACCAATAGAGGTCGGCACAACAAGAAATATAACTCCAGACTCCATGGGTCTCCAATAAAACCAAATCCAGATAATTATTTGATCTATTTTCATTAGCAATATTTCTTAGTCAAATCCAAATGTCATTTGTCATTTGGTCAGTGACAACATTTTAATTTGTTCAGCTATATATTCCAACAGTTTGGTTGTGAAATGATTGGTTGCATGGACTCTCACGGCAGAGTTTACCTTTCTCGGAAAGAAGTACCGTAATCATTCTCCTTTGACGTCAATGCAGCCAACACCGATTTCAAGAAATAGCGACAAACGCATTAAACACAATTTTCTTATATAATAACTTCAGTCCAGATGTTGTGGATGATATATATTCCTGTCATAGTAATCATTCAACTCCAATATGCTTAAAAGTCAAAGACATTTTCTTCTGTAACCAAGTAGCGTTGCATGTGCTGGGATCTTGCTGCATGATCTAATTATATCTAAATATTTTAGCTGTGTTTGGTTGTATCTGAGCAGACAAGATGTTTAGGTTTACTTCATTTGATTTGGTTCCGTCTTGCTGTTGCATATAGTTGTTACTAGCTAGCTTGAGGACTAACTGTTCACATGATGAGGGAACCGCGGTTGCTTTTGCACTTAATGCCAACTTTTATTGCCCGGTTCTCTGGGCTACATAAAAACAACAACATTAATCAATCTCTCTCTTCCTCATGCAATCGCTCGTTAGGTAGACTGCATAATTATACATATTGTGTGTGTGTTTTGGGGACGGTTCCTGTGTGTACTGGATACTGCCGGTACCCCTGCAAATTTCAAATTTATACTCGAAAACTTAAAGGTTTCTGCGCTCTCAATGGCTACAATTCCTCATGGGTTTCACAAAACCCCTTATGACAAGCGAAAATATCAAACAGGCCAGAAAGAAATCGCGGCGTCAAGGTCAACTCAAAGACTAGCAAAGACACTTAAAAAAACTGCTCATACTTCGGTGAAGGGAACAAGCAGTGGATTTGGCAGGGATCTGGGAGTTTTGTCGCAGACCATAAAAAACGTGTCTGGGACAGCTAACCCGGGATTTCGGCTGCAGATCGGCTCCGCTGCGTTTCGGCTCTGTGCTCCGCCATCATTCAATACCCACCAGGTCCGTATTGGTTGCGGAACGTCTGACAGTGACTATACGAGGACCCTCGCAAATTCACGTATGATCGCGCGATATAACAGCATATATACTGTACTGAGTTGCTGCGGAGCTCTCCGGCATCTGGCATAAATAGAAGCTTTACGTATCTGCTCCGCAGGGCTGCGGATCGCCGGAGCTGGGACGCAGTCGGAACGCAGCCGTTCCGCAGTCAGTGAAAATACAAACATCGACTTTAATGGAAACCTATTGACTCCGCCGCCGTTCCGGAGCGGATCCGCAGCCGTTCTGCAGTTGGTGGAAATTGCCAGTAAATCGTCGCTAAAATCATGTAGTGTATACATGGCTTAAACGTTAAATACAGGAGCTGTCTCATTAGCATAAACAGGAACAGCATTTAGCCCTGTAACGTTTTACTGCGGTTTCAGCTATAATATTGCCGGAACTAAAAGTCCTATACAGATTTCTATAGTTCTGTTTTGTTAAATCTAAATTTTGATTAATCAATGGTTGATCGTTATTGTCATCAATGATCGATTAACGAAAGTGCTTACAATTATCACCCCTGGTTCTATAAGGAGACTGTGACAGCCCCCCCCCCAAGACCGGCTGAGAAAAGACCCCCCATCCCAGTCCAGCGGACGACCCCGACGCCACAACCAAACATTCAGAAGGGAGGGTAGCAGAGCTTGTTCCATGGCAGATTGCTATGGATTTTTCTCTTTACAAAATGTAAATAAAGCAATGTCACAAGACATACTTTTCGATGTTTCGGACTCACTCTCACTGAATCACGAGGTTATGAATGCATGGTAATATTTTTGCAATGTAGTTTAACATGACAGAGATTACTTTGCTTACCTCACTCTTGTGTCAAATACACTCTCCTCTCCCATTCTGCATTTCTGGGCATTTGTTTTGTGGCAACCACACATGCATTTCAACATCACGTCTCCTTAAGTCCTCTAATATTTCCTCATTTATGTCATCAACACATCCATGATTTGTGGACATGTTGCGTAAAACACAACAAGCCACAAAGAATGCTGCAACTTGAGTAGTGTACCTCCTGTTCTATCCAAAAACCTGATGTGCTTTTTTCAGTGGGCCAAATGTTTGATTAATTAGGCTACAATGCGTGTTTCTGTGTGTTTTCGATTAAACAGCATTTCATGCACTTGCTGGCATCATAAATTGCATCATAAATTGTGTCATCATTAACCATGTCTTTAACGGATAGCCGTTGTCCCCTTTACAGCCACCCATGCAAGGGAGGATTCCTCATGGCAAAGTTGCCATAAAAGAGTCATGGCTTGAGCCAGTGTAATTTGCAAAGACATGGGTGATTTTACTATTAGCATTGCAAATGACTTGTATGTTGATTGAATGGGTTCCCTTGAGGTTGATGTATATCTGTGCAAATAATTCATTCAGAATATTTTGGGTAAATGTGTTCACTAGGTGTATAACTATTTTTTCACATCTTCGGACACCACAATGATTTCCCTTGTGTGGTAATATTTTTCCTTCTAATTATGTATTGCAATATTAAAGAACTGCTGCATTTGTGTAGATGAGAGAAGCAAAGTGTATGCGCGTTGCAGACACACTACATTATGGTTAAACATGCGCCCTTAAAATAGTTTTCGGTACTGCAAGATAGCACCAGGGAACGTTTGCACCGGAACACGCCTCTTCTTTTTGCTGTAACGCCCCAACGAACGCAAGTTCATTCCCTAAATTACTGACACCTGTCTGTGGAGGGAAAAGTCCCATATGCGTCGGGTGCAAGATAGGAATGATACATGCGTTTGTGTAAAAAGTCAATTGCGCTGGGTGTAAGATAGGGCCCTGGGTCTGCAGCAGTGGACATCTTGCCAGCTGGCTCAGCAGCAGTAGACATCTCACCGGCAGGCTCTGCAGCAGCTGTGGGTGTCAGCTCCCGGAGGTCTTAGCTGCTGGTTGTGTCCTGAGGGTCTCAGGGGCCAGCACCCCAGCTGTTCCCAGTCTCCATCTTCATTGTGTAGGAGGGATGACTTGCCCATGCCTGCGTTGGAGAGTGCATCTCCCTCCTGCACCAGTCGCTTCAGTCGGTGGCCCCGTCAAGCCTACCAATCACCCAGTAGTGGAATCCGAGGTAGTGATAGCCCTCTTCCGTCACCCAATAGCCGTTAGGGTAACGGGCATAGACCTTCGATCCATGGAAACTGTCTAGAGTGGCACAGATTAGTTTGTCCCACTCCTCGTAGACAAAATCCTCACCTACCAGTTTGTTGTAGGTCCTGTGCTCCCATGCTGGTTGGCTGCAACTCTTCCAGCATCGCTGTCTCGGGTTTGGAAGGTTGGATATTCTGTCACAGTTATACTGGTGATTTTAGTAGCTATAGTGGTCAATGGTCGTGAAATGAGTGCGAGACAAACGTGAAGGCTTCAGTGGTGAAAGAAAAGTATTTTAATATTGAAAATACTCAGCAAACAAAAGACTGCAGCAAAAGACAAAACAGTATCAATCGAATATCACACTCATGGACTGACAGGGGAAAATAACTGACAGCTACAAATACAAAAGGCTAAAGTTAAATACACGCCTTAATGAAAATGGCTGCAGCTGTGGCTAGATACTGAATGAAATTGACTGCATAATAAACACAATGGAACAACAGAGGGAGCACACAGGTAAAAACTTTACCCTGCACTGTATTCTGTAGTCATGCCAAGACACATGGGAGACAGATATAACTCAAAATCTTGCCTGTACTTGGCTTGTACCTTGGTTTTTAGAAGTTTAACAACATGAATTATTTCAGTCATGTTCTTATTTTTGTAAGCCTCTCCAAGGATCATAACTCAGCAATACAAATGCCAGCAACAATCAGTGATTAGTACACTTTTGCTAAGGAACAGGGGTCATGATGAATCACCACGTATGTCCATGGGACATATGTGCCACCCTAAATATTGTATAATGAGGGCACTTGAACTGCATGTCATCCAGTCTAAGATATTGTAAATTCTTGCAAAAGACATAATCAACAAAAGGCAGCATTTCACTATTAGGAAACTGTGCTAATAAAACCTCAACTAAAGAAAAATGTTCTATTATTTCCATCTTTAACCCTCAAAAAACAACAAAGCTGTACAAAGGTAGGGCTGAATGTTTAACTGTGTTGGAGCTGTCTTCTTTGATTGTCATTGTTCGGTTGTCACGGTTCTTAGCAAAAAAATTATAATATTCATCTTGAAGAATGTAATTTAGAACTGCCTCTTGAGCTTAAGAAAAAGTGGTTATGGTATTATCTTGTTTAGAAACAATTATATACAAACTAAATTTAACTGACAGTCAATAAGGTTCATTGCCCTACAATAGATTAATACAGGTAATATCAGCGAGCTGATAACGGGCCTTGGATGTGAATTGTGTGTACAGTATGATGTAAGATTCAGGAGAAAGTATGAAAAAAATTCAAACAATTACAAATTCCATTCCTTTCAATATTACATTTCATTAAAACTAGCTGTGACAATGAGCAACTTGTGTAAAGGCACAAGGACAGTAATACAGTATTTGAAAGGTTTGTTAAGGTAGTATTCTCCTTGGCCATTTTTAATATGGGGTAAATTGAAGCAATGGTTCAGCAATATAAAGTGATTTATTCGGAAGGCAGAACGATATCCATAAAAACACTCCAACCTGTGTGGGGTGCTGTTTCCAGTATGTCATTTAAAATCTGATGACATAACGTTCTATTCTGAGCAGTCAACAGACTGTGTGGTCTATAACATAACCCTGAAAGAATGGTGAAGCAGTACCTGTCAGGGTGTTCGTTTTGGAAGGCCTAACTCCTTAAGCTTGCCCATTCGACCATAGAGATGAGATTCTTAGATACTGTTTACTAGATATGTCTTGGATGAGACACTTTCATTAAGCTGATTCATGGTCTTTTTGAAGGGTTGGAAATCATAAACAGCAGTATTTCTGTCAAGAGCAACTCGCAGTGCCCTTTATTATTGTTATATTTTCTTCATTTTGAAGAAGAGATGGAGGACGTTTTTAGGGAGCGGAGAGAAAGAGAGGGTCGTGATGTTTGGCGAACTAGCAGAAGGCCCTTTCATGGGACCATGTTTCTCACTCAATAAACTGCCTTTCCACTTCTGGACTCCTAAATAGAGACTGTTCACTGCTGAAGCCGTCCTGAAACCTCTATTAGATCACAAAGAGTGTGTGTGTGGGTGCGCGGGCGTGCGCGGGTCCTATTATTTATTTGTAAGTGCATGCTTGATTGTGTTTGACAGAGGGAAACAGACTTGTTTGACAAATTTACAGCATCTCTTCAGCGAGTCAATAAACCCAAGCCTGAGAAGTGCTGGAACAGATACCATTCACACAGTTTGTCAATACGCTCGACTGCTTTATTAGAGCTTCCTGTTTCTATGGACGGTCTTACAACACGTAAACATAGACCATTCTCAAGCCAAGAAATGTCCTTTGTCTTCCTCTGAACCAACTAATCAGAGAGAGACAAATTACTCTGTTTCATTATTAGCCCCGGTTCTGTCTTGTGTCTACGATATCTACTCAACCAATCCAAACAAACCAAGAGTCACAAACTAGTACACACACAGTTCTCACACATGCCTTTCTCTGAAACAACCAATAGTCTGATTAGGATATTCGTGCTCTCAGCTGGCCAATACCAGGGTGGTCGCTTGTGATTATCGTTAATATGCACTCATGCTCTTAAAGAAAAACATGCTGTTAATATCCCCTGTGAGTAGGGTGACAAGAAGTAAACATGCAATCTGGAAAAAGGCAGGTGATGTCGAAGGTCTGGAAATCTCATCGGAAAACATGAATCTGTTGGAGACAGAGGAAGAAGGTGCACTGTGTACTCCCATGTATGGGGATCCTATTCAGAAAGGGTGCAACAGAATTAGCTTGGAGGCCAAAACCTTCTTGTCTGTCTTTAAACTGTAACAAAGTACCTTTTGTGTATATGAGGGAAATAGTAACAGGCCTACTCTGTCACATGCTATTTCATTCAGTGCAATATGCATTACTATGTTATATATTATTATTATTATATTATCCCATGCCATATTTGGGAACCTTTAGATAGGTCTGAGGAAATTGATTGTATCCTCCTATCAATATATTATATTAGGAACAAGTTGTAGAAATGACAACAAATTGAATCATTCCATTTCCTGTAGGTTGGTCCATGCATGTGGGTCTGTTCGATTTAGATGTCAGAAGAAGTGGGCTACTGCACACTGCACTTTACAAATTCATTGTGTCAAGTTCCACCAGACACAATGATTGCATGCGCACCAAATAGCCAAATGAAACGTTAATCAACTATATTAATGTAGGAACAAGTCAAAACAAACATGAAATATTCACAGAAATTAAGTTAGCTTGCTTTCGTTGGCGCTGCTGACATGACATTGCAGATTATTATTATTGTTAACCTTTTTTGTATTCTGAGGATGTTAACATTGAGGTTAAATTAGTCTGTTTCTTAACAACAAGCGGTGAAATATGCTGGCTTAAACACTGTATGGAGAGAACCTCAGGGATTGTTGTTGGTGAGGTTTATGTCAAACACCATTTAATGGTTAGTATACTTGAGCTGGTTGTATAATTTAATATCAAATGACTGTGATTCAAAGGACACTATGAATGTGTGTTATTTTGATTTTGATTTCTGTTTTGTTTGTGATTTCACACATCCATATACTGTAAAACCCTAGTCCAGTTATTCTCAAACTTTTTTGTTTACTGTACCACACCAGGGGTCCTAGTACCCCCTAGTTGAGAACCACTGCCCTGGATGGTTTGCGTCAACTATTTTTCTCACCCATTCGCAACTCAGATCTTTACTGTACAATTAGTCAGAACATCAGTTTAATGTCCCATCCAAAAACTGACTCACAAGTCTCCGCAATGACTGCCGTGGGGCCAGAACCGTAAATATAGAGAGTTTGGCCAACTCAAATCATGGGCGCCATATTGGAGACCATCGTCAGATGAATCTACAGTGTAACCCTATGGGTTGAATATACTATCTTGCAATAAATCGCTTATTTTCACTATAAACAGGCACATACACGTTATTATCATGTTTGTCAATATGTAAAAGGCCCTTACAGAAATATTCCAGTGCATATTTCCCTTCTATATCGTGAATGGGCCTCTAAAAAATGCTAATTGTAGTGCGTGAACACGTCGCCTAATAAGTCTCTGAGCAGTGTTTACCTTTTTCTCTTCAGTCTCCCGAGTCCTGATGTAACCTTACGTAGTTCATCCATCGCGGAGGACAGGATAAACTTACTCGATGGCAAAAATTGTAACGGGAACTAGTGCTACATTGTAATGTACTGCTTTGTTAGGCTATTATTATTATAAACAGACATCAATAAACACTTCCCATATTGTAGCCTAAAAAAACACATTCATTTCACATACAGCTTCCTCACTTTTCGCCTTTCTGGTTCACGGGAGAACTTGTGAATTTTTTTTGCCGCTTCCCGGTCTTTCAATGCAGCCAAACACGCAACAGTTCGGCATTTTTTCAGTGATTTGTCATTTTTTAAATAATTTGTTACATTTTTCCACCATTCCCTGCACTATATCAATGGAAATCATCTGAATGTTGGGCTCCACATGGAGTCCACAAAACACGTGACCACCTCAGAACCAATTACATAACAGGATAGCTCAGAACACTCGATTCCCCAGTTGCCTATACTCTATCAGGGACAAACTATATATATATGGCTTTGCCTGGGGCATGTCACGGTCGCCCCCTCCTGGTGAGAGGGAGTAGTGGCATCTGAGCTTCCGACTCCATGTTCCATCTATTTTAATGTGTAAAGTGTAGTTTGTTATTCATTCAGTTCTGGCTCATTGCAATCAATTTATTTAGCATAACTGTTTTTTGGTTTTAAATGCTGTTTTATTTTCCAGTTCACTTTTGTCTCCTCTTACTCCCTACACCAGCATACTACATTACAGAATGAGCAAGCCCAGCTAAGATAGCAGTAAGATACTAGGTGATATGCTTCTGGTGATATATCTGACACAGAAAATGTGTAATTGATTGATATTAGACCAGTCACCCTCACTTCTTTGTTAATGAAGACATTTGAAAAAAAATTTTAATGCTTATTCTGTCATATGCAGAGAAACTTGATCCTCTTCAGTTTGCCTATCAGGCAGGAAGAGGTGTTGAGGATGCAAAGCTTTTTATTCTGAATAGCATCTACAAACACTTAGAAAAACCACAAGCTCATGTCAGGCTTCTGTTTGCCGATTTTCCCTCTGCATTTAATTTAATGCAGTCACACCTTTTAATACAGAAATTGAAATGTGATTTTAATTTGCCTCAACAGCTTGTTTTGTGGATTTAAAATTTTCTGAGCAGAGGGTCTTAGTGAACCAGAGGTGGCACCACAGGTCCAAAAGTGGTGGGGCAAAATTTGCGACATATTGGTGCCTTTCTTGGGGATCAGTCTGAAGTTTCCCTGAACTTGTGAGGTAAACGTCTGTGTCCTAATTGTATGCTTTGTGTATGTGAATAACTGTTATCATTCACATACATTTGACTAACTTAGTCGACATTTATCCAGATAGACAAGTCATGTAACAATTTAATTTACAGTACATGCCTTGTCTAATAGATTTATGATAGATTTTTTGTATGTATTTTATGTTCTGGAGGATCGTTTTCAGTCTTAACTGAAACGTGTTGTGTTAAAAGTAATGTTTCCGTATAGTTGGTGAATGTGTATTTCCTCCCACCTATGTACAGCTGTGGTCAAACGTTTTGAGAATGGCACAAATACAAATTTTCACAAAATGTGCTGCCACAATTTTGATGATGGCAATTTGCATATACTCCAGAATTTCTAAATCTAGCTAGTAAGATTGCACCTAAATCAAAACATTTTTGGATCACCAAGAACTTGAAAGAGAGAGGTTCAGTTGTTGTGAAGAAGGCATCAGGGTGCCCACGAAAGTCCAGCAAGTGCCAAGACTGTCTCCTAAAGTTGATTCAGCTGCGGGATAGAGGCAATACCAATCCAAAGCTTGCTCAGGAATGGCAGCAGGCAGGTGTGAGTGCATCTGCACGCACAGTGAGGCAAAGACTTTTGGGTGCAGGCCTGGTATGATGAAGGGCAGCAAAAAAAGCAAATTCTCTCCAGGAAAAAAATCAGGGACAGACGATATTCTGCAAAAGGTACAGAGATTGGACTGCTGAAGACTGGGGTAAAGTAATTTACTCTGATAAATCCTCTCTGATTGATCTGGAGAAGACAAGGTGAGCACAGTAAAGCATCCTGAGACCATTCATGACTGGGTTTGCTTCTCAGCCAAGGGAGTGGGCTCACTCACAATTTTGCCTAAGAACACAGCCATAAATAAAGAATGTTACCAACACATCCTCCAAGAGCAACTTCTCCCAACCATCCAAGAACAGTTTGGTGATGACCAATGCCTTTTTCAGCATGATGGAGCACCTTGCCATAAGGCAAAAGTGATAACTAAGTGGCTCAGGGAACAAAACGTAAAATGTTTGGGTACATGGCCAGGAATCTCCCCTTAATCCCATTGAAAACTTGTGGGCGATCCTCAAGAGGCAGGTAGACAAAAAAACTCACAAATTCTGCCAAATTTCAAGCATTGATCATGCAAGAATTGGCTGCCATTAGTCAGGATGTGGCCGAGAAAATAATTGACAGCATGGCCTCATTTATAAAGCTGGCGTACGCAACAATAGAAGGCGTACGCCACTCTCTACGCAATAATTGGGATTTATAAAAAGCAAACTTGACGGGAAAATGTGCGGTCCTTCACGGAAACTTTGACCCATGCGTACGCACAAAAACGGGTGAAATGAGAAATGGCGACACCGCCGGCAGATGTGTGAAACACGTGAAGCTGTCTGAAACTGCAGACCATTGTGTAGCTAAACGAAATGGAAATACTGCCTCTCATTAATAATATGAACATTTCACAAAGCCATTCTTACAATCAACAACCTGTGGTGGAATACAAATTAAATAAAACAAGATTGTAGCCAACTGAAATGCAAAGACATATTTGCAAAAAGAACACTCAAACATGTTCAGTAATTATATTGCCATGTTATGTAATTCATCCTCATAAATAATACGCTAAACAAAATAATGTTTAAAACATATCCTTGTCGATGCGTCCATCTGGCGGAGCAGACATAGCCTACATTAGATTAGATAGATGTCTTCATTGACCAACTGGGGAAAGTTGTGTTCATAAATGTCATCAACTACGGAATCATGGTGTTCATGTAGGCTATATGTCGTTAGTTCGTTTCATTTCTATCCATCAATTGTTCCATCGTGATGGATGTCTTAACCATTTTGAAAGCTTCAATTAATTCCATTTGCGCATAATCCCATTTACAATTACATGAATACCGACATCTGTAGCTGATCAGATACAATTCCATTTACAATTACATGAATACCGACATCTGTAGCTGATCAGATACAATCACCTGCATGGTCATAAAAAGCAATGATGCCAACCCAATGCTTAATTACGCACAATGGCTGATCTTGCGCTGTTAGAAGATGTGGCAAATGGAAGGATTCGGAGGGAACGCATTGTCAGACAGCAAGAAGACTTGCTGGCAAATGAGGACGAGTGGCTTTTGAGCCGGTTCCGATTTCCTCAGGGCGTCCTGTTGGACCTCTGCTCTATTGGGCCAAGCGTTACAGAGGAGCACTCGGAGAAACCACGCTGTGCCAGTCCCACTTCAAGTCCTTACAACACTTGGATTTCTGGCGACTGGCACTTTCCAGAGTGAATTGGCTGACAGGTTTGGGATTTCACAGCCAACCCTTAGCCGGGTTATGCCAGACGTGTTAATAGGTGTAATTGGTGTGTCGCATGATTACGTAAAGTTTCCTTACTATGCGGGTGAAGAGGCAAACAATATGTCCGGTTTCGCATATGTAATCGGTGCTATTGACTGCACTCATGTTGCCATAATAAGGGCACCAAATGAGAATTAAAATGCTTTCATTAATCGAAAGCATTTTCATTCGATCAATGTCCAAATAATTTGTGATGCAGACATGTTGCTGTAATGTTACTAATTTCACCCCACCCATGGCAGACACACTTTCGGGATGAAGCGTCAGACGCTTTGACATTTCGGGGGGCGTTTCACTGAATATTTATGGGCAATTATAGGCGTGACATGCAGCCGCAAAAGCTGCGCCACATTTAGAGTTGATTGTGATTTATAAAGGGAAAACGGCGTAGGACGTGCGTGCGCACGGTTTTATAAATCTGAATATTTATTATCATACGCACGTCCTATATTTCGTCCCTACGCCACTTCTGACACAAATTCATCGCAAATTTTTATAAATGAGGCCCCTGAAGAGGCTTAAAGGGGAATTGGACACGACATCTTGGGAGTGGAGAAAAAGTTATGTTTTGATAAATTTAATGTATTTGTCTAATTCATTACATTAGCAACAGCAGGAGTAATACTGAAGCATGTGCATGCAGTTATAGGCTGTTACACTCCTAATTCTTATTTATAGAAGTGGTATGCATGACCAGTTAGAGATGAATTAGAATATCCATGTTGAAACTACGGGATAAGGTCTATATTGCAGATGGCAAAGTACACCCTACTGGCTGCATCTGCCGTGAAGAACACAACATGCTCATGGATTTTCTTGCAATCATTCTAGAGTTTTCATAAATGTCCCAGATTTTATCTTCACAGACAATCATAACTCAATTTCTCAAAACAGATAACATTCATATAAATATTGTTCAATGCCATGGAGATGGCAGATAGCCTCCAACTCATGGGTTCCCTGTTTGACGTGCTTTAGATTTACAGGAAGGCTATGTTAGATTGTCCACATTCTGTATAATCATCACAATCAGCTTGGGTAATGTAATGGTACTTCAGAACAGAACAACAATCTGTGGTTGATTTAGTAGATCTTATTTCCCCACATAAACACAACTAAAACATGGGAACAAAATCAAATACCACTCTTATAGGGAAAATAAACCCACAGGCAATAATCTCATTGAATTACAAAAACAGATAAACAGACATACACAAACATGGATTTGAAATGTGGTTCCTTGCAGTATTTGTGTTCTGTTTTGTACAAGTGTTAGAGTGAAATAGTGATTTTTTTTTAACATATCCAAACTCTGCCCCCTAAGGACATCCTGCACGAGTGGGGTCACATCCAGAGATTAGCCAATCAGAAATAAGAGCCTTGCTCATGGGAAGATTGAAAGATAGCCTTGTCAGCTTGAATTTGAATCAAGCAACATTTTGGTAACTGGCCTAAAGCCGGCTACGATACCTATGAAACCCTGATGGAAATACAGAGAGCAGGATGACAAACTGCAATAACAGACAATAAATAGTAAAGACCTAGAGTACAGATACACAGCAATACAGATATACAGACAGATGTCCTCCTACCTGATTTCCCTACTCCTGCTCTTCCAAAAACCGCCAGCTTTACCTCTGGGCTCTTCGCCATGACAGCAGGTGTTGACCAGAATGACCAATCACAGAGCAGATAGTTTGCACAGCGGGTTCTGGGATCAGCGACCCATCCTGACTTCCAGAAACGAGAGCAGGGATTTCTGGGAAACTAAACAATCAAAAGCAGGATTAAGACTTTTATATTAAACAGGTTGCCACAAATCAACCTGAAGTAGTGCCTGCTATTATGTGAAGCTATGCGGAATGACAGGGAAAAGCCTTTCATACACGATTCATGAGGCAGCGAGTCATAAACATGGAAAAGGCACTATATTCAAGGTCATTCAGTTTACAAGATGAGGTCTCTAGATCTGAGGAAAGCCTTTCATCTCTAATACATTAATCAATTGTGTGTTTTCTTTGTAACCTAATTCAAGGTGCCATTTATATTTAGGCTGATATTTGAAAAGGGTAATCAGCTTCACAGTGACCCTCATTTATTGTTCAGCACTTATTAGACTTATCTTTGCAAAGGAGCAGCTGGAGGCCATTTTGTCTAGGGAAATGCTAAAAGTAAAACTCATTTGATGAGTCATTATGGCTGTGAATAAACATCTATATCCAAATGGTGTTAAGGACCACTGGTGGCTACAGGTCTTCCTAGTTGTCTTTATTTTGACAGGAACTTAATCAGTCTGACATTCTCGTATTACTGCAAAGAAGTTCAATATCTCTATGGAGAGGAGGTAAATGGAATATCTTTTAAATTAGCCATGTTATAAACACACACACTCTTACACGCTCAAGCCTACTGAAATGATGGACGATGCTTAAAATGCCTGTTCGAAAGAGTGTTACCGCGGGCAACGGCATCAGCAGTGAAATTAGTCATACTTTTTTGCATTGGTGGGCTGTTAGCAGGCAAATTTAGTATCTGAACTAAAGTGGCACAGAGTTTGAAAGTGACAGAGAAAAAGAGAGAGCATATGTGGGGAAACAAGTGATCTGAATAATTCATTCAGAAATAAAGCAAATTTGCAATTTAAATAACAGTAAATTCTGCACCAATCTGTTTAGCCAAGAAACCAGCTGAGCTGTGTTGCCGTGGGCACTAAAGGTAAGGGACAGAACACTTTAGACACCATGCATAGTACATCGCTTCACCTAATTATGAAGAATGACAGACAATCATCACACATTTTCTTCCCAACTGGACATATAAACAGTGTTTAATTAACAGAGTGCAAATTGATGTGGAAGTTCTAGGCTGGCAGCTAATATGAATTCCTGGCAATTTGTTTTCTTCGTTCAGAAAATGGGTGCTTAGAACACTGTATAGAGTAGGGAGATTTCTTCATTATAAATAGCAAGCTATTCCATATGAAGAGCATTGACTCAATCAACTAGAGCGTCTGAGCCCTGGGCAACATTAGAGCATTATAGTATTTATGGAAAGGCTATTTGAGACCTGGAGGTTGTTAATTCCATGCCAGGTTGGCTGGGGTCATAAATACAGCGAATCACCGTCCATTAGACAATTACAGTCACTCTCAAACACTGGTGCCATCGACAGCCTCTCCTTAACACCACTCATTCCCTCACTTTCTGCTTGTTTACAGTCACAGTGCCCTCGTAACCCTACCTCTGAAATGGGGCCCATATAAGGCATTTTGCTGTGTCCTAACCTCCCGGGGTGGCAAACAATTGCCTCAGTCGACATCACTGAAGCTCCCCTCCACCCTAAACATACACGCTCTCCAGAACACTACTCAAAATACAGCTGTACGTATGTTGTTGCAGCGGCTTCGTAGCATATCTAAACTCTCTCTCCCCAGAATTGTGAGCAAGGAGCATCATCTGTGCTCCTAAGGGAATCTACAAGTTCTGGACCACAACAACCCTGGCACATCTCTCTGGCTCCAGAGACTGTCTCAATGCAGGGGCACACAGAGACTACCGCAACGTTACTACAACATATTACCCAGGTGCTAGAATAGTGTGTCCACCCACCTTGGTCCAGTATACCACAGACGATGAGGCATCCAGTATATATATTGCCCTGCTACTCTCAATGTTAGAGACACTACCACAACATTAATACATTTCAGGAGGATTCGCCATGCATTAGGTTTGATTTCGTCCGCTCACCTAGTGTACCATAGTCAACGAAAAAATCCATTATTTATATTGCCCTGCTAATGTCATCTCCCTGGCACTCATCACTTATTGGCTGAACAACATGTACAAACGGTTCCACCAATGCCCACTTTGTGTAACCCAATGACATCTCCTGAAGTGCGGGCCAGATAAATAGCCTCAATAAAGCCTGGGGGATTGTGTTAAGTGGCTGCTGCTAACCAGCCGGGGGGGGTGGATTGGGGAACTAGGCCAAAGCAGACGTGGTGACAAATGAAACACATCTGGAGTTTGGAAACAATAATGGATCCTGCAGCGAAAGAGACTTGGTCAGTGATGTAGAGAATGTACTGTGTTGCCTTAATACGTAGTTCAGACACTTAAGAAAATAGTTTAAAAGGCTGTTCAAAGTAAGGGCAAGAAAAATGAAATGTACTGGCCTTTCACCTGAGGGCTGTACATCTGAGACCTTGTCTAAACATTCCAAATGAGCCGATTTATTTTTCTTTCCACACCAAAGCCAGAACTCCGTGCCCATGCCCAATCCACAGTGCCATTTGTCGTTTAACGTTGAGTCAGCAGAGAACATGGGTGGTGTTGTCGTTCCTTCAGTGGACAGATTACAGGCTGCGTGCTTCCAAACACTGGGTGGAGACCCGACTGAGTTCTTTAAGCATGGCGTGCCGCACGCTAAAGAAAGACCTCCAAAAACCACAGCCTTTCCAATGAGAAACCAAAAATAAACGTGTCTGATGTGTGCACCATTTAAAAACTCATTGTTGATCCTAGATAATGTGGCAAATGACATTAACAAAGACACATAATTCTATGTTTGCCATTTCTGTAAAATAAGCTGTGGTCCCGGTCGGAACAATATAATGAAATACTGTATAATTAAATGTTTCAAAATAGTAAGCAGAGGGGCACATCCCTTTGAAAGTCATGTAAAATGGCCTTCTGTTCATTCTGCTTTTAAATTAGCTGCTTCTTTGCCTGCCCCTTGCCTCACCCATGTGACCTCTGAAGTGTGTGTTTTTATGATCAGATATGTTCCACCACACTACGCACAGCCAGATCAAGTCTCACATGACATACCGGCAAATGCTAAATTAGTAACTCGCCGTTTGGCTTGAAAATGCACAGGGCATAAAATATTGGCCTATCTGGTCAAAGGGGTAACACTCCCAAAGTTCTTTGCCACAGCCACACCCAAGATAAATATTTAGGTGAAAATTTGGGGGCAGGGAGATTTGGTTATATGATGTGCCCTGTAATTATTAGGACAATATTCATGTTTTTATTTCTTTGAAGAAATCAATATAAGTAAAAACAATACAATTAAAAAACATGATATGAGACCAACATACAAGGTTAAACATTACACAATCAGACTAAAGCTGACTGAAAATCTAAAAACACTATAGGGAAAAGCAAAGTAGAAAATATGTTTTAGGAGTTCTTTTAAATTTACCTGAATTTCAGTCCACCTCTGGTACTCAGACTAAGACAAAAGCAGGGGGCATAAAAACTAAAAGCTACCTCTCCATACTGTACATCTTAGCGCGTAGATTTGTAATACACTGCTGCAAGAAATGAAGGCAACACAATACGCAATCATCACAGTATAACACAGAGTCAATTAAACTTCCAAGTTATCAATCTTTCCAGTTACAAATTTTAAGCTAGTGTGAATCAATGTCACCAGTTTTGGTGCAAATGAAAGTGACATCAGGTGCACTGGAGAGGCAACAGCAAGGCAACCACAAAAAGGGAATGTTTTGCAGGTGGTGGCCACAGACAATTGCCCGCTTCTTATCCTTCATGACTGACTGTTCTTCAATTTTGTGTTTTGCTAGTTTCCTTGTCAGTACTAGTAGCATGAGACAGTACCTGCAGCCCATTCCGGTTGCACAGGTAGTCCAGCTCCTCTAGGATGGCAAACCATACGTGCCATCGCAAGAAGGTTTGCTTTTTCTACAAAGAGCAAGGAGGAGATACCAGGAGACGGCCATTACACAAGGAGACCTGTAAAGGGCCATAGAAGAGCATCAATTCAGCATTAGGAACAATATCTGCTACTTTGTGTGAGGAGGAACAGGAGGCACACTGCCAGAGCCCTACAAAATGACCTCCATTCAGCAGGCTACTGGTGTGCATGTTTCTGACCCAACTGTCAGAAACAGACTCCATGAGGGTGGCATGAGGGACCTCCTCTAGTGGAACATGTGCTCACAGCTTGGCACCGTGCAGCTCGATTAACATTTGCCAGAGAACACCAGAATTAGCAGGTCCGCCATTGGCACCCCGTTCTCTTCAGAGATGAGTGTAGGTTCACAATGAGCACATGTGACAGACAAAAGATTATGGAGATGCCATGGTGAACGCTATGCTGTGTACAACATCATCCAGCATGACCGCTTTGGCGGTGGGTCAGTGATGGTCTGGGGAGGCATATCCTTGGAGGGTTGCACTGACCTCCATGTGCTAGCCAATGGTACCCTGATTACTGTTAGGTACCGAGATGAAATCCTCAAACACATCATCAGACCTTATGCTGGTGCAGTAGGGCCTGGTTCCTCCTGGTGCAGGACGATGCCTGGCCTTGTGGCCAGAGTGTGTAGGCAGTTCCTGGATGATGACGGCATTGGTGCCACTGACTGGCTCTCATGTTCCCCAAACCTGAATCCAGTTGACACAGTAGTGTCACATTATGAGTTTCCGTAATGAAAATTACGCAATTTGGAACAGAATGTGATTTCAATTGTTTACTGATTTTGGTTTCCATTGGCCATTGTTACGTCATTTTGTTGTCAGCAAATTACACAATCTACAGTAAAGATTTTGATTTTTAATGTTTCATTCATCGAGACCCGATGTGAGATTTGAGTGTTCCTTCATTTCTTTGAGCAGTGTAATTAAAAGTCCAGAACCAGAGGGCTAGAGAGTCATAATGGGTACATAACTTTAAAATGTTTCCAACATATATTGAGGTACACAATCATGAAGCGATTAATAAACTAAAAAGAGAATCACATTCAAATTCAGTTTTAAAACATCTATTTGACATCTCACAGGTAACCAGTGCAGAGATGTGGTGAAATGAGAGCTCTCCTTCTGGTCTTGGTCAGATCCCATGGTTTGGTACAGTTGCACATTTGGTAAAATGTAATTTTGATCCACATCCTGCAATCTAAGGTAACACCTAGGATTTTCATCTTGTGTTATATTTCCAATTAATGTGAATTAAAATTGGGGTGGCAAGATGGAATAGTGGTTAGGACATCTGACTGGTGTCAGATAATGCCACTGGTCCAAATCCCTAACCACCAAGGGGAATATTCTGTTGTTCTGTCTGTGAGCATGAAAGATAACCCTAATTGGTTAACAATTCACCCAGGCCATTGCTGCAAAACAGAGTGGGTTTGTGTTAGTCATTTTACCTGGTTTAATAATGGTAAAATAATAAAAACTAAAAACAAATGAGGTAAGATTTTTCTCAGTTTTCTTTGGTTCCAAAACATGTAACAATGTTTTGTCTTGATTTAGCCAGATAAAATTTTTTGCCATCCAAATGTGTATTTCGTCACAATGTATTCTATGACAGCTGTCAATTTCGAGTCTTGATTCTAGGCTTAGTGTTTGCCTTGAAAGTCGGATACTTGTAATAATCTAACCTACGGTAATTTGGAAGTAAAAGTAGGAAGGCACCGGTTAGCTCAGAATTTGCTCTCTGCAGAGGACAACTGATGTAGAATAGAGAACAAAATAATTGTCAGGCAGATCAGGAATACTCTCCAGGAGATCAGAATTGATGTGTCAGGACGTACCATCTGTACAAATCTTTACCAGCAGAATTATAGAGGGTAAACTGCAAAGTTAGTTTTAGAGACAGAATGGCCAGCTTACAGTAATTGTCTGCTCAAGTACAGTGCCTATAGAAAATATTCATACCCTGTCAAAATCATTATCTTTTTTCTAATTACACCCTGGAAATTTAAATAAATTAAATCTAACTTTTGCCAGCTGTATTTACACATTATAGCCCTCAACATCAAAGTGAAAATTACAATGTAATTAGTGAAATACCTGGTTTGGATAAGTGATCAGCCCCTTAGAGTAACCATTATATACTTGCTCAGGTACAACCAGTCACTTCCCAAATCAGTCCCATGCTTACTGCCCCCCACCTGACATCAATTGTAGTGGTTTTGATTACTTTATATGAAAACTGGGTGTTCCATGATGAGTACATTACTGGTACTGCATGGCAATGCAAAGATTACACAATGGTTGGAAATAGTTTTTCAAAAGGGCTCTGGGACAAATTTGAGAAAAGGCAGGATTTCAAAGGCTTTAACTATCCCTCTGAGTACTGTTCAGAGCATTATTAAGTGGAAAGCGAATGAAACCACCAATGCCTTGCCTAGAACGGGCCATTGCTGCAAACTGGATGACCGAGCCATGAAGAAATTGATCAGAGAAGCTACTAAAAGGCCAATGGCAACTTTGAAGGACTTACAAGTCCATTTTGCTGTGATTGGTTGGTCTGTGCATGTGACAACAATCGCACAAGCTTTACACAAATTATTCGCACAAGCTTTACACAAATTACTATTCAGTGTCTTAATGTAAGGAAGGTGAATGTCCTTGAGTGGCCAAGTCAGATCCCTGACCTAAATCCAATTGAAAATCTGTGGACGGATTTGAAGACAGCAGTCAATCGCCGCTCAACATAGAATTTTACTGAACTCTAACAATGCTGCAAGAAAGAATGGGCAAATTTTCTCCAATCTAGATGCGCAAAGCTAATAAAGACATATCCAAACAGACTGATGGCTGTAATTAAAGCAAAAGTATCAAATAATGGGACTGATCAACTCTTATTCCAACTCTGATATTTTACTTTTTTTTCATTTCTGGACTGTTGCATTTTTATGTTAGTTTAATGTTCTTAGGCAGGATGTACATAATGCTGTAACATATTTTTTATGATAAAAATCTAATTTTGATTTCAGGCTGTAAGACAAAATAGTGACTTTCAATGGAGTATGACGATTTTTTATAGGCGGGTACATGTATAGACCTCCAAAGATTTTGGCCAGTGCTTCTCAGTGTGCACAGTTTTTGAATGACCAGATTTAAATCTACTTAATTGTGGACAGTAGTATGAGATTTAAGGTAAAATTACTACATAAAAGAAGATATACTGAACCTGTGGTTCAGGCTTGGCTGAGAATCAACTGAGACAATAGGCAGCATCTAATATGGTCAACGGGGGGAACTTGGACAGCTTATGCTGGATTCACACCAGGCATGGCTAAAAATCACTGTACTGCACCACCACGCAGACACACTTATACACCGCAATCAACATTGTAATCAAACTTCCGCATCTTCAAGATGGAGGACAACATGAATACCACTGTCCTCCTCCAGCAAGGCGAATGGCAGGAGCTTATTCAATTTAGTATTGATTGACAATATGAAAACTATCTATTAAGCTGTCAAAGCTTTTCTTGCAATCCCATAAACCCATAGGTGAAAGCGACATATTAGCTCTTCCTTTGCAGTACATCAACTTCCGGTTCTTGTGCCGTACGGCAAAACACTGCACAAGTTGGACAATTTCAACTCTTGCGACACACCCACCACACCACATCCATCTTTTGCCAGATCCGGTAGATTTGCTGCAGCAGTGTACATTGCTTCCTATTGCAATGAATGGCCTCCTGTCGCAACGCAATCAGTTTGCCGTGCCTGGTGTGAATCCAACATTAGGCAGTTTTTGTGATCAAATACAAAAGCTTCATTTTAAATTAACATTACATTTTTATATCCCAAAACATTTGCGTTTGTAAAACATGTTTTCATTTCAAAATGTTGAAACTGCTATGTACACAAATACTTTAAGTAGAGATTCTATGAGAATCAATACTGCAATTTCATTGTAACTGTCACTAGATTGAGTACAATTTCAGACCCCAAAAATGCTTCTATTGATAAAGGAATCTGGCGACAAATTCTGCTACTTTTTAAGGTTGCCTCAGTAAATTGTGGTTCCTCGTTTGTGCATGCCCCTGTGAGTATTTCCTATTTTCACCTCTTTTTAAACTCCCGTCCATGCTGCTATGGACAGCAAACAGTGCTTCACATTGCTTGAGCGATAGAGTTATGTCCTGGATGTTGAAGTTAGACTACTTTTTTCCTATCAAATGATCCTACAGTACTTGTTTCATTCCAGCCACCATTCATTAACACATTATTTCACAAACCTCATTCATCTAAAGCCTACTCTGTTGTAGCTATCAATGAGCAATTGTGGGTTTCACTATGGGTGCTTTTAGAACCAGGAAACGCACAAATGAGCATCTGCTGCTCAATTATAGCATGCTTGCCATTTGCCAATATAACTCTCCTACTCCTACAGTCAATATGAGCGCAGTCTCTGGCTTTTTTAGTGTGAAGAACACCGTTTCGTCCATCAGAGTGGACTTCATTTGCAAGGTGCATCTCTGCCAGAGAAATTAATGTCCGACTTGAATCTTTAGTGACAAAATTAATAATGTCCAATGTAAAGACATAATTGGTGTTCCTATAACTGAGCCTAAACAATCCAGTTTTACTTGAAGAAAAAGTGTTTTAATGATAGCTATATTTCGAAGCCACAGTCTGTAATGTTGTTTCAATTTATTAGTACAGTTGTCTTTGCTTAAAGAAAACTTCATAATTGTTGTTTGTATATATTATAAACAATGTGGTAATGTTGCTGTCATGTAATGTAATTTCTTGAATATAACCGAAATCAGTTATTATTTGCATGTGAAAGTATAAATAATATGCTCTAGTGTTTTTGTCAATGAAAGGTATCCACTGGTTACAGTTTCTTAAAGAACTGTGTGTAAGTCCTTCTGGATAAGAGCCTCTGCTAAATGACTGACATTTAAATGTAATGCAAAATGTTATGTTCTATACAACAATATAAGAAAACGGATTCCAAGTCTCTGTAATAGTAGGAGAAACATTTTTAGTTATAAGCAGAACTATTTTGGTGTAAGGTATCCTCATTATGTGGAACCAATTGTACAGAGGGAACCAAAAAATATTGATACAGCAACAGGTACATCTAGGGAGCTGTCACAAGGTTATTGGAACAGTATTGCAGTAGGGGCAAATTTAAAAACGAATACGATATAAATAATAATACAATATAATGATACAACAATACACAAATATCATGAGTCGTCTGACTTGACTAGACCCTATGAAAAACAAAGTCACTTTACTTTAGAAGACTACTGTCACTCAATACAAAACCAAGAAAATGTATCTCCTAATATAGGATGACTTACCAAATGACTTGTCAATGCAAAACAATCCTGTCTGTGAGCAAATCAAATCTGTCGGAGGAACAAAAGTGTATCAATTCTTCTGCAGCTTGTAACAATGTAAGGTGATGTCGTGACCGGAATCCAACAGATTCCGTAAAGTATTTTCAAGTGCAATGAAGGTGGACACCTCTAGTTGCTGTCGGATAGGAGACTAATCGCAGCCAACCATAAGCGCCTACTGACATGCGAGACACAAGTGAAGGTCAGCCGGAAAACACGGAATGGAGCTACTGAATTTGAGTTTTTCAATGAGACTTCTTTCGTAGAGCGGTGTTGCGCATTGGCGCGCTACATACCGTTGCATCGTTTGCAGATGGAAAGGGGCAACATTGCCCTCTAGTGTAAACAGACCGTAGATTACAGATATAGGTGTAGAATACCAGAGATCCTAATGTCTATATTATAATGTAATTTCACTAATGAATTGGTGTAGCTGTTGCAGATAGTGTACATATCTCCTGAATCCTGATTGGAAGGCACTTGGTATGTTTGCATATAATCTTGGTTATCGTTTATTTATAATTTAAAGTACTGTGTGTATTGTTTTCAGTTTAATAAGCTATATGTAACCGTGTTAAAACTAATTGATGTTGTCAAAAATATGATTTTAATGTAAAGACGTTTGATAACACACGTGACTTGGTTAAAAACATCATTATGTATTGTTATACGTATGTTTAAGAATTTATTTCATGCAAGAGTTAAAAAGTATTGTGTAATAAATATGTTTAAAATACGAAGATATATAGTGTTATGTAGCCTATGTATAAATCTTGTTTTATTTTGAAGAGTTCATAGTCGTAAGAGGAAGTGATAAGTGTGAATTTGAGTAATGTCACTTTTTGAAAAAGTGGCGGGAGGGAGTTGGTGTGAAGAGTGATGGCTGGATTGACAAAGTCGGAACACGAAGAATGTAAAAGTTGTATAAAGTATGTCATTGTTTGCTTTAGACTATCTATTCGACAGTTTTGCATAGACATTCAGTCTACATATATTTGGAGAGGAGCTAGATATTCTTTTGCTTGAAGTTATCAGACAGTTGCTTAGACACGTGTGTGGTGCTAGCTCATCATTCACGAAGTGTATTTTAGCATTCATTAGCAAAGTGAATGGAATTTAGTCACCGTAGCTAACCCAGCTAAGGTTATTGGCTCCAGTTATACTTTTTCGGCGAGGAAACCTGACGATGTAGCCGTTAAGTGAACGCTATGAACTGCCACGTTGATGTTAGAGACATTGGAAGAGTGAGACTACACCAGCTTCTGACACCTGCACTATCCTTTGCTTCACCGGTGACCTAGAGACGGTGGGGAAAAACAGTGGACTTCTCTACCCTCAAGCGTCGCATCAGGCCTGCAATGGGGTTTGTTATTTTAATATATGCCGGCTTGTGTGTGTGTATGTGTGTGCTTGGAGTGTGGGCCCACTGAGTTTCTTAAGGTGTTTATTTATAGTTAAAGGGAATAATTGTATACTATAATACGAGTTATTTAAGGGAAAGAGAACTAAGTTTTGGAGGAGACTACTGTACCTTTATTTCAATGTATAATTATATGTTGGTTGTTTATAAAAAAGTAAATATTATACGTTAATCGTCTTTAAAACTGATTACAGTGTGATGTTTGGTTATTTCTTGTAAGCTAAGGTGTTAAAGGGTAGTATATGTTATTTTACTGAGTGATACATTCCTCCCATTGTCATATGCTAATACCTTATCAGCCATTTTAGTGCATTTATTTAAGTGTAGGTGTAATGTTTCTCAGTTCCTCTTCCCAGAGAACTACATCTTCCCCTTCCTAGTTTGCTCAGAACTACAATTCCCATTCCCCAGTTCATCTTCCCTGTGAACTACAGCTTCCCTGATCTTGCCTCCTCAGAACTACATTTCCCATACCCGGACTCAATTATCCAAATTCAGTACACCTGTTCTCACTCACTAATATATAAGACACACACCCCATTGCCTCTTTGTGAGGTATTGTGAGTATTATTTTCTCCATTCTGAGCATTCCAATGTTATATTGTTATTCCGGTTTGACCTTTGCCTTGTATAGTTCATTATTCTGCCTTGGATTTCCTTCTGTGCCTTAGCCTGCATTCTTGTGTTGTTGTTCTGGCCTGACCCCTGCATCGTTTGGTTGAGAGTTTCTGCCTTGGATTAAGATTCTGTGTCATTGCCATATAACAACATTTATCCTGTTTAGAATAAACAGTGTTCTTTTCAATCTTTGGGAGTGTTCATTACAGTAGGAAGTATATTAAGCCTAATAATAGTTGTTACAGATGGTTTAAAGGGACTCAAGACAAATCTTAAGTGTAAATGGGTAAAGAGAAATAGTACTATATCACTTTAGGTATTCTTTGTAATAAATTAGGTTATTGATTTAACAAACTTGGGGCCCTCCCCTGACTAACCTGGGGATAGGTGGGCTACATATATATCAAACAACGTCATGGCAAAATCACTTCTTCACAAATTTGATTGCAATTTTGGTTTATTTTTCTGTTTTTCACCGTGTCCATTTGATGTTTGTGATGTTAATTGTACTGATTCTTGAGAGGAAGACATTAAAAAATAGAAGACATCAAGGCATCAGTTGAAGCGTGGTTTGTCTGGTCTGGAGAAAACATTCAGGAGCTGGTATAATTGGTATATCTTTATATATTATTGACAGCAATAATTTATTATACTGTTATAATTTATTTAGATTTTCTCAGTGGGATTACTCTGAAGGGCATTGAACATTCTAATAATAAAATGTAACTTTATTTAATGTTGAGTGAGCAATGGACCTCTTTCTTACTATCAAGGTTCAATTTTAAAGACTGATGGTGAGTAAGTTCTGGTTGAGATCAGTTTCTTTCAGAAGCACAAACCAATGTGTGCTAGTATAAAGTGTGGTAGAATAAAGTGTGGTAGTATAAAGTAATAAGACTACTCAGAACAGAAAAAATATTAAAAACTAAAGCGCCATATCACATTTTATTTTCCCGATTTACCCATTCTTGAATAATAGATTGGAATACTATAATTAATTATAACTAATAAAAAATGCTACACATGTTATAGATGCATTATAATTTTAAATAATGTCCATATTGTATCTGCAGTAATTGCGGAATAATGTTTTATTTACCTGCTGTTTTGTGACTTGCTGGGATGTTAGGCTATAGATTTCCTTCCTCATCATGGCATATCACATTGCAAAATCATTCCTTACTGCCAGGAAATTTGGTTAAAGCTTAATGTCACAATGTCCCCAGTGTCTGTGCTTAGTTCTGTGTTTCATGTCTTAGTGGTTTCTCCCTTGTGTGTTTAGTCCTGTGTTTCATGTCTTAGTGGTTTCTCCCTTGTGTGTTTAGTCCTGTCTTTCACGTCTTAGCGGTTTCTCCCCTGTGTGTTTAGTCCTGTGTTTCATGTCTTAGTGGTTTAACCACTGAGTGTATAGTTCTGTGTTTCATGTCTTAGTGGTTTCTCCCCTGTGTGTTTAGTTCTGTGTTTCATGTCTTAGTGGTTTCTCCCCTGTGTGTATAGTTCTGTGTTTCATGTCTTAGTGGTTTCTCCCCTGTGTGTATAATTCTGTGTTTCATGTCTTAGTGGTTTCTCCTTTGTGTGTTTTTTTTAAATTCTGTTTCCCGCTCTGTGTCACATGACCCTATCACATGTTTTTGTTATCTTATCGGTTCTGTTGATTAGTCCTCACCTGCACACCTTTACCTCATTAGTTCCAGTAACTCTTTTCATATACACATTTTTACAGGTTTCTACTTGATAAAGCAACAAACACAAAAGAAATACACAACAATTAAAGATGATGGTGATAAGAACTACATTTTAACTTAATGTTGCTGTAGTTTTACATTTCCTGGGGCTTTCTTCAACTCAGTATTAATTGGTAAAGTGTTCTGAATTTACATTTTGATAACAGAAAAAAATGGAACACAACCCTTTTTTACTTTGTGTTAACAGCACCAGTGTTTTTAGAACAACTGGATGTGTGAGAACTCTAATCCACTAATGTTTACACAAAAATTGACTAAAATTCTAGTTGACACCAAATGACTCCCCTGTATAACATTATAATATCAGATTTCAGAACACTTAAAGGTGCTATATGTAAAACGGACAGCCAGCGTTAAAAAATGGGTACTACAGTTCAAATTCAAAATACCTGAGTTGTATCCCTCCGCCACCTCCTCCCCAGAATCGAAACTAACGTGACGAACAAGATCAGCGCAATCATGACAAGCGAACCGTGTTTTACTACGTCTATGGTCATGGAACCGTCTAGAAACATG
>JACXGM010001175.1:0-24723 GCA_016801145.1 Umbra pygmaea
CAGCAAGGGTGTAAAGGGGGGTCAGTGGAAGGGTGGAGGGGACGGGAAGGGTTGACAGGTGTGGGTCACACAGGTGGGGGCCAGGAAGGATGTGGGGGATGGGACAGGAAGGGGGGATGGGACGGGAAGGGTTGACAGGTGTGGGTCACACGGGTGGGGGCCAGGAAGGATGTGGGGGATGGGACAGGAAGGAAGGGGGAGGGGATACAGGATGTGGGGGCTAGGAAGGGGGCGGGGTTTATGACGGGGGGCAATAAATCATCCATCAATCACTTTTTTGACAGGTGGGTGGTTTATATCCTCTCTTGTCTGGATTCTGTGAAAATTAAGGTGCCCTAACAATAACATTGTATGAAAATTAAATGGATAAAAAATATATATTTGCTGAACTATTTTGTTTGGATTAATTGGACTGATTAGACTAAAATGGCAATTCACATTGGCAGCTAAATTAAGCTATTTCCCAATGTAGGCTACTGTCTGATGAATAAAAGCTGGGATAAATAGTCTGAAACTTCAATATTATCTGCTAGGCTAGCGAGTGTTGTCATTGCTAATACAAATGTCATTAGCATAAAGTTTTGAGCTTTTATCTTTACACTTTTTATATTAGTTGAAAATTTACTCTACAGAAAACTCTAGATTAGATCAACTCAAAATCCAATGCTTTGCAGATAAATTTTATTTACACCCAGTATCATACCTTTCAACATGTTGCCTTTCAATTAGTGGCCATGCAACTACAATTTATTGTGACTCTGAGGCAATTCGATACCTTGATTCATAACACAGTTTTCATATATAATGGCAACTCAAAGGTGCTTTACAACTTTAGATTAAAATACAGTTCATGAAAAAGAAATAATTGATACATAAAGACTATTGTAAGAAAGGACAATTGAAATTTGTGGTGTAAAATCTAGATGTAAAATAAGTTTAAATTTGTTTTTGAAGGACTGTAATGACTTAACTAAAAGCCTCGATAAACAGTGCTATTTTGAGTCCTGATTCAACAGTTTCAGGTTCAGGCTAGTTTTGCGATGGAAAGGGAGTCTGGTCCAGAGATGCGTGGCATAGATTGCTTCACCAAGTTTAGCCCTGCCACCTGAAAATGTTGTTAGAAGAAGAATAAGTTTTCCATAGCTCAAGGTCGCTTTACATTGTACATTACAATACATTTAGACACTCAAGCATACATTACAGTCACATGGATACATGTAGTCACATTATACAAAATGCATGTTAACACTAGAACCGCCAGGCCTTCCAAACTACCTATAACCGCCAAATATGTAGTATAGCCTAATTTCATATATTTTTTGCCTTTATAGAATGAAAATTATTAAGTTTATAGAATGAAAGTCCACCACATTTACTTCATTCAGAGATAATACTTTTCTTTCTGTTTTATTTTGTTGATGTTGAAAGTAAAAACGATTTTCAACTAACGCTGCAATCAGAAAGTGCAGTTTTATTATTTTTAAAATGTGTTCCGTTGTCGGATGTTATTCGGAAACAATAGCCTGAATTATATCATGATATATTTATGCTGTTGTATTTTCGTAATTTCTATAGAATCTGAATGTTTAAACAAGATGTTCAACTAACAAATTCAGAGCAAATATTTTTCGGGATCTGCATTGTGGTTCGGCACACCCTTTACATTTACTTTTTCTAATATTTTATATTCAAATAAAATAGCAAACATTTCAGCCGGTGCAGTGTGTATTTTGAATTGTTCTATGTACAGTTTTCTATAATTATTGAATTATCTGCTTGCTTCAAACGCTTTGCGCTGACGAGATAAATAGACTTGAAGCTAAAACTAATCGGTTTCAAGCAAGCTTCGCATTGCATAGAGGCACACTGTAAAGACCACAGAATATTGTAAAATACACATATTTAGGAAAAGTCAAGGAAGGAGGAGGGTGTAGCTTTCAAAATCACAAATATATTTAAATTACAAACTCAAAACGCCGGATGGTGTCGGCCTTTGGCGGTTCTAGTGTTAAATAGATATGTTTTTAACTGGGTCTTGAATATAGCAACGCATGAGGTATTACGTAGTGTGAGAGGTAGCGAGTTCCATAATTGGGGAGCATTAATACTAAATGACCTTCCACCTAGAGTAGACAACCGGAAACGGGGGATGGACAATAAACCAAGTTCAGCTGATCTAAGGGACAGGGCAGGGCGGTAAGGGTGGAGTAAGTCAGACAGATATTGAGGAGCAAGACCATTTAATGCTTTAAATGTTAGAAGCAATACCTTAAAGTAGATATGTGATGGCACAGGTAGCCAAGTGAAGGTCATGAAGTAAAGGAGTAACATGAGCTTGAACGCCTAGTGGAGTTGAGCACTCTGGCTGCAGAGATTTGAACCTATTGTAGGTTCAAACCTATTGAACCCAAATTGAGAGAAGATCGTAGACTGGCAATATTACAGAGATGGAGCAATAGAGGTCTTGCATGCAGCTGCATTTTAAATAAGCTTAAGCTTTATGATCATAATTTTGGGGAGCCCTGTCAAAAGACCACTGCCATAGTTAACCCTACTCAAAAAAATAACTTTTATGTGGCTATTTAGACAAAGAACAGAGTGAACAATAACTCCAAGGGGGACATAGAGGTCTAAATTAATAATTGGAAAGCTTAATTTAGCTTAATTGAAAGACGAAGACATTTAGTTTTGTCGGTTATTACATAATACACCATATTATAAAATTTTTATGAAAAAAAAAAACCAAAACCCACATTTTGTAATAATTTATTACAAAATGCGGGGGATTTGATTACATATTGCATTCAAGATGTTTATTACAAAATGCGGCAGATTATTACAAAATGTGGTTTTATTACATAATGAAGTGAAAATGTATCAAATTTTGTCAAGTTATTACATAATGCGGTGTTATTACATAATATGGTGCTACAGGGTCGTTATACCATGAACAACGCTAGTCACACTGGAGAACTTGCATACAGAAGGTCAGACCAGATGAGATTTTATCGCAGACTACGCTCATGTTCAAATTGATAAATCCCTTGCTTTGCATAGGAATCGGCGTACGCCCGTCCATGCCTGTTTTAGGTCGTACGCACATTTCATAAATGAGGGCCAATGTCTCTGTGTATACGGCAGAGATGGTGGCTGTGATCGCTGGGTTGAGATGGGTGGAGGATGTGACTCCAGGTAGGGTAGTGATAAGTTTGGACTCAACGGCAGTGTTAAGTAGTGTATAATAATAGGTCGGATAGGTCGGATTTGCTGGGTGAGTTGATGGGAATTTTGATGGGGTTGGAGCGATGGAGTGGATGTGAGATTTTGCTGGGCTCCCTCGCATGATGGAGTGGTTGGTAATGTGGGGGCTGACTTGGTGGCAAAGAGTCCTGCGAGGACGGTTGAGGAAGTCCTTCGGGTATTGTTGGGGCGCAGGGAGGTCAAGTCTTTGATACGAGCTGCAGGGATTGAGGTGTGGGAGAGACAGTGGGGTGCAGGTGGGAAGGGCCGTTTTTTCCATAATGTGCACAGGTCAGTGAAAGAGGTGATGGGAATGGTGGGGTGTAGGAGAGAGGAAGTGGTTTGGAGTAGGTTGAGGTGTGGTCACTCAGGTTTAAATGACACATTGAGATTAGTGGCGAAACATGATACAGGTTTGTGTGGGGGGTGTATGTACTCTTTATCTGTGAAAAGTATGATGTTGAGAGGGAGATATTTTATAGTAAGTTTAGGGAGGCTAAATGGGCATGGGACCTGGTGGGGGTGCTTGGGGGGGGGTAGAGGGAAGGAGGTTGTCTTAAAGGCTTTATATATTATTCTTAGGACCACTGGGCTGTATATGAGGATATAGAAGGGAGGCTGTGACCGGCCTCACACTCCAGTGCAGTAGGTGGCGGTACATGCACCATTAGTTGGATGCGATCTGCCAATAATCAATTGTAAGTGTTGATTCTGTGTTGCAGTGGTTGCTTATAGTCTAAGAAAGATGTTAATTTGTATGTGAGTAGTATGTTATGTATGCTATGTTGTATGAGTCAGGTGTACGCTCTTTATATTTATTGTTTTCGCGTTCTATGGCGCGACAAGAGCATAGTGATTAGACATATTTGTTGTGCACTCCTGTTTAAGTCAGTAGAGTAATGATTCCCCCTGTGTCTACCTATCTGTTCTTGTAAGCATAAGTATTGATAAGTATATACCATTGTGCATTCTCGCCGTGCACACAGCAGGTACTACACAACCTCTGATCATCTATAATAAACAAGCATTACCATCTATAGTTCTTCCTGTCGAGTCTCCCTCGCTCCACACCCAACAATGTGACAGTCTAGACAGTCTACTAGGCAAGGAAGGTTTATTGCATTATAAAAGAAAATAATTATTTGTTTAAACTTAAAGTATGAGGGTAAACCAAGTATTAAAAAGTTAAATCAACTAAAACAGTGTTTCTCAAATGTGGGTATGTGTACCCCTAGGGGTACGTTGGAGTACTGCAGGGGGTACATTACATTTTTGTTGTTTAATGAATCTATCACTGCCAGCATTGTATTTTATACACTGTATTTTACCCTATTTTCTTCTACCAAAAATGTTTTGCGCCGGTCAGGGGGTACTTGGTGCTGGTCAGGGGGTACTTGGCTTAAAAAGGCAATTCAAAGAGGGTACAATATTGAAAAAAGTTTGAGAAACACTGAACTAAAAGAACAACCCTAAGAAAACTATAACACTGTAGTTACATTAACCTCATTAACTTTCATTTCTAAGTTGAAACAAAGGCAGTCTTCAAGTATTTTTTATTTGGTTGAACAGACACAGATGTACTTGCTCAACCCTAGTTGTCACCTATCAATAACAGCATGACAAACTGGTCAGCCACTGGCTTACTAAATCCAAAGAAAACCAATAATATGCTGTTTTCAAGATTTCAGAATCTATTTTTGGAAATCCCCAAAAATACTACCCTAAACAGTTTATTTTTATAAAAACTTATGTGTGAAAGATTTTTGTAAGCAATTTACAGGGCTTTTCTGTAGAAGAGACATGGGTCTCATTTGATTTCCTTTGTATAAAGAAGGGTAAATAAATCTCACTGATTACCACAACATGTCAAAATAGTTAGTTGGCAAACTAAACAGGTTTCGTTAAACCACAAATTCAAGACTGGAGTCGAGAGCTTAAACCACTAAACCAACTCCAGCACAACATTTTTTTTTTACTGAGTTTTATTTGTCTGAACAGATAATACAACAGTAGATACTACTGGATAAAGCATTGTAGACATTTGTCTACACAATACACACAATTAAACCCTGACACAACTTGTGATTGTATGTTTAACATACAAATGGAGACTATTGACTGCAAATGTGATATTGTAATTAGAAACAATGTGGTACACTGAAATACATATTATGTAAAGGCTTTATTCTCAGAATTTAATTACATTTCATGTGCAATGCTTTGTTTTGACAATTTATATTCCCTGATGATCTCACCCCTTTCCTCCTCATAGTTCATTAGATCCACTCATACACACAGCAAATCTCTTGACAAATAAATGCAACACTGTTGTTTTGGCCCCATTTCTCATGAGCTGAAACTGAGTTAATGAGCTCCTTTTCCGAGGTAATCCATTCACCTCACAGGTATGGCATATCAAGATTCCTATTCAGACAACATAATTATTGCACAGGTGTGCCTTAGGCTGGCCACAACAAAAGGCCAGTCTAAAATGTGCAGTTTTATCTCACAGCACAATGTTACCGATGTCACGAACAAGGTGTTGAGGTTGTGGTGTTGGAGAGATTGGAGACCAGATGTGGGAGGAGCATTCAAGTCGTTTAATGAACAATAGACATAAAAAGCCATGTAACACAGGAGCACGGCAAAAACAATGGTGCACAGGAACTGCACAACAGATATATACTATAGTGTGCTCTTACCGTGACACAGACACCAATAACATACAGAGCGTACGCCTGGTTCAACTATACACATTTCATAATGTACAACAAATAATAAGGTGAAGACTCAATAAATAATGAAACTTACAATGTATTACAGACTCTACAATAAACATGGCTAACAATGTCTTCTCTCCTGACAGGGGCATGTCCACAGTAACATCTGGATTACTGGGATTAAGTAGCCATCTTGATAATTTATTAGACACCGGTGTGGGAATTTAGCCAGTGCACCCTTCATGCGTAATGAGTAATCAAGTGCCTACCACTCTCCCAGTGCCCCAAGGTTGGCGCATAAAAAAAATCATAAACGCAGTTCACATAATAAACTAAACTGTCCAGTCCTGGCCATCGTGACAGTCACAGGTTGTGAGGGAGCGAAACTCCCACACAGTAATTTAAATCCAGAACAGTCGGATTCAGAACCACACCCAGCTCTGCAGCCTAAGGGATCCACCTGTTGTGGCTTTAAATCACTGCCATGGTGTTGCCAGTTTCCCTCCCTTAAAACCTGCGACATCTGTGGCATTGTGCTGTGTGATGAAACTGCACATTTTAGAGTGGCCTTTTATTGTGGCCAGAAGAGGTGGACATTTACTTGAGTAAAAGTAATTTTCTGAGTAACTCTGAGTTCACAAGTTTTGGGAAGACCCTAGCCTAAATTGATCAGTAAAATGGAGTTCATATTTTAACAGTAATCTATAAAACAAATAGAGAGAGTAAAGGAAATATCAACCATGGTCACCGGTAAGATGTGAACTCCCTTTACCTGATCATTTTGACTTCCCAAAACTTGTGAATTCAAAGTTACTCAAAAAGTACTTTTCTGGTGGCCAGCATAAGACACACCTGTGCAATAATCATGCTGTCTAATCAGCATCTTGATATGCCACACCTGTGAGGTGAAAGGATTATTTCAGCAAAGGAGAAGTGCTCACTAACACAGATTTAGACAGATTTGTGAACAATATTTAAGAGAAATAGGCCTTTTCAGTACATAGAAAGTCTTAGATCTTTGACTTCAGCTCATGATAAATGGGGGCAAATATAAGTGTTAAGTTTATATTTTTGTTCAGTGCATTTTTGTACATTCTTACTGAATTTCTATCACCACAAATGTTCAGTCTCCCTGTTATTTTTTAATGCTATTTAATTATGTGAAGAACACACAGCAATAACCTTGAAGTAATTATGTTGAACTGTCTTATTAAGGGACAGAACAACAGGGTTTTTACCTTGTTGGCTCAGGGATTTAAGCCAGTGTTTGCTGGACCAATGGCCTTTGAGCACTAGGCTACCTTGCCACCTGCTTACCATCAGAGCCGACTTTACCAGAACAGAGTTTTCTCAGAGCAGCTTTTATCTCTTTGTTTCTGAAACTATATACTATAGGATTCATAATAGGAGCCAAGATGCAATTGACCATAGATATTGAGATTATAACATTACAATGAACATTTTTAATTTTGGTGCTGATGTAGACACAGGAGGGCGCAATGTAGAAGACAAGGACAATAATGAGATGTGAGGAGCAGGTAGAGAAGGCTTTCATACGTCCCTCTGAAGATGCAATCTTACAGACAGCTACAATTATTCTGTAGTAGGACCAAATAATGACACTGAATGGGAAAAAGATAGATATGAAAGCACAAATAATACCCTCATTTACCAAAGATGTTGTGTCCTCACAAGAAAGTGAAACTACAGGAGGATGATCACAGAACCAAAAATGTATCTTGTTGCTACAGAAAGGCAATTTTGTTGCAGAAATGACAGCAAAGACAGGTAAACTTAATCCAGATACCCAAGCTGTTGCAACCATTAGAGCACACACTTTTTTTGTGACAATGCTACTGTAGCGCAAAGGATTACAAATGGAAACATAACGGTCATAGGCCATAATACACAGTAGGAAACTCTCAACATTTTGAAATGACAAATACACAAACATCTGGATGAAACATGCTGAGTAGGAGATAGTTGTGTCATTCCACAAACATACCGATATCATCTTAGGAAGAACACTGGTTGTGATTCCTATGTCAATGAGTGTCAGGTTGCTGAGGAAAATGTACATGGCAGTGTGCAGCTTGGGGTCTGTTACTACTAGGGTAAATATGATAAGGTTTCCAATCAGGATCATCAGGTAAACCACCAGAAGTAAGATGGCCAGCTCTATGTAGAATTTGTTCAGCCCCCTTTCCCCCCCTACTAATAGAAAGTTGGTCACAACAGTCATATTGGCTTGAAGACAAACATCATCTGTAGGTCAAGGAAGAAAGGTGCTTAATATTAGCATTTGCTTGAGAAATACAGATTTACAGAAATACAGTGTTATTTAACTTACTTTCTATGTCCTGAATGCTGGCATCAGAGCATTCATGACGTTGACACGCCAGATTTGGAAAATATTTTGACGGTTTCTATAGAGACACACAAAACAAATATTGCATACATTATTGATGTAGTATACAGGTCATATACAATACATGTAATATGACCAGTCATTGATTTAACTGAGTAGTACTATTGAATTGGCAGGATGACAAATATTCAAAATTATTTCCACCTTAACACCTGTCTGTGTATTATTTACAAAGCAATATAGCACTTGGCAAAAATGTCTAAGAACATGAACAAAACTGGATGTTGTAAAAGTCTTTTACAGAAGAATATAAAAAAGTACAGTGAATGAAATTTAAATGTTTAACCAGTTGCATCAGTGTAAGCTAAACTTGATCTCTGCAACAACTGTTTGTTTTATAGCTCTCCTGCAGCTCTCATGGGCTTCCAGTCACCTCCTCTAACTTAAAGCACTTTGTTAGTTTACAACAGTGTTTCCCAACCTTTTTCCATCCAAGGCCCACAGGTGTACAATAAAATGTTTCAGGACCCCTTACATAACAGACAAAAAACGAGCACTGCAAATTTGAATTGTGTTTATTAAAAGAATTGAAAATTGATTGGTTTATTTAATATGAGAGACCACTGCATTTCTTTCTTAAATCAACCCGATTGAAAACCTCTGGAATGTGATCAAGAGGAAGACATATGGTCACAGGCCAACAAACTAAGCCAAGCTGCTTTAAGTTTTGTTGCAAGAGTGGCATAATGACACCCAACATTAATGTGAATCACTGGTGGAACGCATGCCAAGACGCATGGAAACCAAATATTATTATTATACAATTATACCACCATCAAATATACATTTCTGAACTCTTCAACATTTTAGTATTGTGTTGTTTTAAAACAGATTTTCTTGGCATTACTGCATTATCACTCTTCTCTTTTTACTCTATTTTGACCAGTTGTCATTTTCCACAAATAAATGTTCTGAATGACAATATTTTTATTTACAATTTGGGAGAAATTTTATCAGTAGTTAATTGAATAAAACAAAACTGTTCAGAACACATACCTAACAATAGTAAAACCAGAAACATTGATGATTTTGCAGTGTTCTCTTAATTTTTTCAGAGCTGGATATTAATAGTGTCCTATTATGAAGGAATGACAAATATCTTTACACAAAGGGATATGTTTATATTTTCTTAATTTAATTACGGATTCCTAACAATTTAACTCATGAAATGATTCTTTATGAAAATATTGATGCGTCAGATTTAGGTTTGACAACATTGGTGGTGAGAATGGTAAAGGTGGCCACTGCCCAGACATTGTGTCATAATATCCTTCCATGGTGTGTAGGAGTGAGACAAACACGAGGAATATAAATCTAAACAAATGGTGTTAATTCACAAAAACACACAGATTAAAAGTAAAACTTCCTAAAGGGGCGAAAAAGAACAATATACATACACACGTGGGATGACAATACCTTATTCACCGACAACATACAAACACTTGAACAGGACCTAACTACAAAACTAATGATGGAGCGACTGCACCTGGGGGGTATTCCATAAAGGCCGCTTAGAAAAGCGAAGATTAAAGTCCAAAACGAGACTTGAATGAACCGAACTAATCAGCTGCGCTTCAATCGGTTCCATCACGGCCAGTTTAAGATCATGTGATCTCACTAAATCAAACTAGGTTCAAATAGTCTAGCTAATAGCACGTGCACGCCATTGTTAAGAAGCCCTGATGGTGGAGCATAGATTCATCAATTTACCATGGCAAATAAGGGGAAAGAAAGAGCAGTGATGTTCACCACGACTGAGCAGCGTTTGCTTTTCAAAACATACGATTACCAAAAAAGGAATACCGCAGCAATTAATCAAACAAAAGAGAAAGGCTTGCAAGAAATTGTTGATCGTTTAAATGTGTAGCAACTACTTAGAAATGTACATTACTATAATCAATGAAATTCAAATACAATTTTTGTCACAATACATTGACGTGTGTGTTTGTGTGTGAGAGAATAATGACTAACTTTGACAGCAGCAATTTAAGTGAATAAAAAAGAACATTTGTTCCAGAATAATAGCGCTATTCCATTGCATGAAATAATTGTTGTACATTCATTTTATAGATAGTGAATTATAATCAAATCAAATTTTGTTGGCTATACTGCCTCAAGTATTCGAGGGTTTGAGTCTATATTTGGGTTAAACACATCCTATTGCACATGTATCCATAGCACAGGTTTCGGCACAAGGAATAGTTTAGTTTAAATGAGACAATATATTCATAACATTTAGTGTACTGCATATGTTTAAAAACATTCATCTTTTTTTCCTATTAAACTATTTTAATAGTTCCTTAAACACACAACATAATTTGATTTGATTATGATTCACTAGCTTTAAAATGAATTTACAATGAGTATTTCATGCATTTAAATAAGCGCTATTATTCTGAAAGAAAATCTGCGTTCGACTACAAAAAACTCTGCGTTCCTGTAGCTAGCACAATACAGTGTTGCTGAAACAATGGTAATCAAAGAGGACATGTCCGGGGAAAAGAGGACATATGGTCACCCTTCATGTTTCATTGTCCTCGAAAAATGTCTTCAATACCCCAGTCTTCCTCTACAGCCATACTTGGTTGCCTCTCCTCAGACAGGCAATTTTATGTAGCACGTACAGTACATGAAACTACAATGTAATCTACAAAAATATATGCTGTCCCTTCCCTCTAATCCATACCGCTCAAGCAGGTAGTTGTCAGAAAAAGCCAACGGGTATGCCCTGTCCCTGAAAGTACATTCTCTTTGAAATGCCCTGCATATTATTATCGCTACCTCATCCACCACCTTACAAATGAAAGGACACGCCATGATTATGCGTCTGACACATATGGTTTGAGCTCCCTATTTATAGACATTTAATTTATTCATTACAACGATCACACCAACTAAACAAATGTAACTTCAGTATTTTGCATTTGTTACACTCTTTGTTTGTTCAAATGTATTACATTTATTATTAAAGTGCATTTGCTTAAATTTTTGGACTGATAATGGTTACATGATATGAAATGGCAGCATGCCAGAGAGAGAGTCTAATGTAATATCATCACATTCCAAGCACAGATCAGTGTTAACGGTATTCTGGTTACGCATCAAGCTAGGCTTAGCCTGACAATTAGCCTTGGGGGATCCTACCAACTTCCTGGTTGACACTCTCCACCTGCCCATTAGATTCCGGGTGGTACCCAGAGGTGTGACTCACCGCGACCCCCAGCCTCTCCATGAACGCTTTCCACATACGGGAGATAAACTGAGGGCAGCGGTCAGACAGGATCATTGCGCAATTCCCATCGGATCTCTGTGTCTAAAGCCCACATGATTAGAGCTATGATGCAAGCCTGTGGAACAATGGGGCTAGGGTCCACAGCTCGATCATCGGTGTCAAAGAGGCATGAGAGCACTTCGGCTTTGGTGTTTTTACTGCCAGGAACTTAAGTCAACGTATATGTAAAACGTGTGAGGTATTGGGCCAGGCGAGCCTGGCGAGGGTTGAGTCTCTGTGCTGCTCGGATGTACTCTAGGTTACGGTGGTCGGTCCAAATGAGGAAAGGGTTTTTCGCCCCCTCTAACCAGTGCCTCCATGCCATGAGTGCCTTGACGACAGCCAACAACTCACTATCGCCAACGTCGTAGTTGTGCTCAACTTCATAGAGTCAACTTCATAGAGTAAAACTTACAGGGACGGAGCTTAGCAGGGGCACCTGACCTCTGTGACCTCCCCTACGCCACTCTCCGAACCGTCCACCTCCAGCATGAAATGCAACGTTGGGTCAGGGTGTGCCAACACACGAGTGAATGTGAACAGAGCCTTCAGTGAGGTGAAAGTCATGTCCACCTCATGCGTCCATCGCAACCTGGTCAGCCCACCCTTCAATAGGGACGTAATCAGAGCTGTGACCTGTCCAAAGCCACAAATGAACATTCAATAATAATTGTCAAAACCAGGAGAACCGGGGTCGCACAGGGGATATGCGATCCACTCCCATCTCAACACCAGCCGAGGAAATGCGATACCGCAGGAAGGAGACAGCATTTTTGGAAAAAACTTTTTTTTCGGCCTTGACATATAGATCATGCTCCAGCAGTCTCCCAAGCACCTAGCAAACAAGATCGACAAGCTCTCGTGTGGCAGTGTACACCAATATATTATCGTTATACACCACCACACCGTGATTAATCATGTCCCTGAAGACCTCATTCACAAATGATTGGAAGACCGGGGGATCCCCGGAAGGAGAAGAAAAGTATTAGGGTAAAGTCAGCTAAAATGGGTCATCAGCTTAAATGGGCCTAATAATGTTGTAGCATCAAATCTCTTACTATCTTTACAGCAAATCACAATAACTGATCTTGCATTGTTGCTACAACACTTGTTGGCATGTAACAAGAATTTTGATTTGTCTGAGTTTTCTAGGCGGGCAGGGCAGAAAATAATATTAGATCTCATGTATAGCCTATTTGATTGTATTATATGCTCTTACCAAAATGTGTCCCATTTTAGCTGACTTCACCCTATACAGAGTGAAAAGGACAATGGAAAATAAATATGTATTGTAAGGGGAAAAACCACATTAACAGGGCTCACATGAAATCAGGGGGATGCAATCACAATATTACATGTGTATATTGTTGAACAAGTTGTATTTCTTATTTGTTTAATAAACAAATAAACAGTACATTGATTATTTGCAAATATACTGTTCAATAGATGATACTCTAGGAGGTGTTTTCACTGTATTTTTATACAATGATACCGGGCATGACAGACTTCAGTAAACAGACGAAACTCGGCATGTCGCGTTGGAATGCTAACTTCTTGGTAAATTCAGGAGAAACTTACAGCCGCAAGGAAACAAAATGTAATGACATAAACATCTTAATGTATATTTTCAACGTTTTCTTTATAGCAGCTTGAACGAACACATATTGAAGAAGTAAACTAGCCCAAAATCTCAAAATTGACCACTGCATGAAAAATCTATGTTTTTACCTGCCGTGTCTCGCCTTAAGTTATCTAGCACCACCCAGCGACGAGTATAAACCATTTATTGGCAACTAAATGCACCGATTGGCAGAGGTGGGATTAAGTCACACATGTGCAAGTCACAAGCAAGTCTCAAGTCTTAACATTCAAGTCTCAAGCAAGTCTCAAGTTACTTGATAATTATTTTGGCAAAGATGTTTATCTTTAGTTCTAAATTGGTGGAGTCATTGAGAATAGAAAGGTTTTATAATTATGTGAAGCATCACAGTAGAGTAGAAATTTATATGGCTAATAGTAACCCAATATGGCTTTGGTTAAAAGATAGATGGACGGTGTTGGATGTGGATGAGGTGTGGAGCAAATGAAACTGGAATATGTAAAACGCACAAGATTTGTAAATATTGTAAATAACACAAATTGTGTAAGTTAGAGATAATATTAAAATGGCATAGGTAATTGGTCTCAACATTTGGTCACGGTAGGTAAGGGTTGGGATGGGTGTGGAGTGTAGGGGCAATAATAATAATAAATAAATAAATAAAAAAAATAAAAACAAAGTGGGATTGGAAATGATGCACAATATAGAACAATGACAACCATGTTGTCAAATACTGAAGCTGACCTTTCCCCAAAAAAACAAGAAAAAAAAAATAAAAACAAAAACAAAAGTCTCAAGTTACTGTGGTGAAAATCAAGCAAGTCAAGTCAAGTCCCTGCTATAAGTCAAGCAAGTCAAGTCAAGTCATTTCTTTAGGTCAAGTCACAAATCAAGTCATATAAAATTCCAATCTACCACTATTTCCACATTTAAATCAATTAAAAGAGAGTGGTCATGAAAATTTTCGTTTTATTTTCAATATTAACAAAAACTGTTTAGTGCTTTTTCCTTGGCCTATTAAAGGAAAAGTTCAGATGCCTAAACAGCTCAAAATCATTCTTCCGGTCATGTTTCCGACACTACAGTCACTAAAAACTCCTCAGCACATTCAATATTTCCAGTGTTACTCAGCCAGTGTACTGAAAATCTGACAAAGATATTACCGCATCATTTTTTATACTACAACTAGATTCAGGGGAAGCGATCATTTGACATTCATGGTGTGGTGGTAACCTCCCCAAACTCGGCCGGTCTACAGTCAGCCAGCCAACTCGCCCGACCCCTTCTTTGTGTGTCCTCTGTTCCTCTGGATTTCACTATGTATGTGGGCATTCAAGGTGACATGCACCCAGCCTTCAACCAGGGCTGGGCTGTACAAAACTATCAAGAGGGTCTTAAACATCAAGGGCTGGGACCTCACGGCCACTGACTACCTGGAGTACCCTTGGTGTAAGAGGAAGGCGGCAGGCAGTTCACAGGACGTGTTGGGTCAGCTGGATCCTGCACATAGCTACTAGTTTCCAGTACTAGTTTCCAGCAAACACATACAAGTCACCACTCATTACGGCAGAGTACTGTTTATAGATTTCACATCTGCATTTAATACTATGCAAATAGATGTTAAAGGTGCCCTCCCCCGTCTGACTTGATGACTGTGTAAAGCATCGAAGTGCTGTTGCGGCTGGACGAGGTGAAGGCCAATGTCATCTCCATCTTTGGGTCAATCATGAAGATGGACTCCTCAAAGAAGGTAATCATAATGTTAAGTGTATTTATTATAACTGCATCCCACACACATTCCACTCAGTCTTTGATCTGTCTCTCTCTGTCTGTCTGTCTGTCTTCACTTCAGGTGACAAAGAGGCTTTGTGGTGCCACTTCCGACACAGCTGCCTGGGCAACAAACGTCGCCAACGAGCATGGGCAGCTCCTCATCTGTGTCCTCACAGCTGCTGAGGGTGAGGGTCTGCTTCCCATGGCGGCTGGACTCACGGAGCTCCTCCTTACTGACACGCTGGAGACCTTCTACGGCGAGAAGGGGAACGACACCTTGGGCATCCTGCTGCTAGACCACGGACGCATCCAGGCGATCTGGCAGGAGAAGAGGCGTCACCTCCACTGCATCCAGGACCCTCCTGGTGTTCAGCTGTACACCCCCACGGGGTGATTCTTCCTGCGGCTCCACTTCTTTGGAGTTGTTCCACCTCAACCAGTTGATTCCAGGTAATTAATTTGAACTAGTATGTTGAAATGCATTGAATTGAAACTATAGCTTTTAAACTAAGTTGAATCATCATATTTTGTTCTACTCTTCTACTGTCCATAGGAACAAGTGCCAGTGGAATGCACTTCCAGGCCACTTCTCCTGGATAGACTGGTGAGGTGAAACAAAAACTGCGCCGCAGCAGCAGTGGGGGGACAGAAGCAGTCTCTGCTCTGCTACAGTGGCCACCAGCAGCACTCCCTCAACCAGCTCAGCCAATGGGTGCTTTGCTCAAGATTGGTTGAGGATTTCACCAAGCCTGGCGTGTACACGGGTAAGTAAGTCACACGATATATGTGATGGCTTCTTCGTACTGTAAACATTTTTAATCAGTATTCTCCTTTCTGCATCACCACAGGGGAGGTCATCTGGGTTGAGTACTTGTACCGCCAAACCAACAAAGTGCTGCAGGCCGTCAGCTTGGACCCTGACACTCCGGACGAAGCTGATGCCGTTGAGGGACCTATGGAAGATGAGGGCTTTGAGAATGAAGAGGACGAGGACCCTACTGTCCACCTCCCTGACATTTCTCCCCCTGTTGCTTCCACCTCTGGCACAGCCCGATCAGGGGATCCAGCTGATGCACCCAGGTCTGGGCCATCCAGTCCAGCCGCCTATGCCGACCATCAGGATTCACCTCCCTCTGCGGTCTCGGTTTTACCTTTCATGGAATCATTTTCAAACTTGCATCCACATTTTCAAAACATTGTAGACCCAGTGTTTAACTAAACCAAACATTGTTCCTTTACCACCTCAGGAGTTTTACAAAGGCCCTGATAACCCGTCTGGATCCCGACATATCCAGAAACTGGCCAGGGCCTTGGTGGAGGTGAAGAACCTTGAAGGGCTCCTGGAGAGAAGGGTAGACAAGCTCATGAGGCTGTGTGAGGCGCTACCACAGCCTGAAAAAGATTGTGTCGTCTACCCTTTATGTCACAAGGACAGGGTCGAGCGAGGGCGGTTTAAAGCATCGAAGGGGAAATCTTCAATTTCGGCTGGAAAGGAGTCTCCAACGGTACGTGGTTTAATTAGCAGAGAATTATTGTTTCATATGGGCAATAATTTGATTCAACAATATTTAACCAGGCAAGCCAATTTAAGTCATTTTACTTAATAATTTACAAAGACAACCTGGCCAAGGGGTTAGTGACTGAAAATCAACAATTAGTTATACATGGAAAAAATACTAATGCAGTTCATGTTGGCTGATGAGTGTCATTGTTACTGTCATTTATTTCAGTTGCTTTCTTGGACTGAACTCGGGCCCTGCAATTTGGCCAGGGACCACTCGTCTGGTGGAGGCCATTTGAAGCAAGCTCTGCCGTCTCCATCTGTGTGGCACGCATTCGGGTGGGATCAAGAGGAGCAGGTGGGCACTCATCTTGGCCGACTACATGTCCATCAGAGAGGCAGTGCTGGACATCCCGAGGTTGATGGCCCAGACCAACCTTCAGCTCTTTAAACTGAGCCAGAGGACCATTTCACAGTAGTAAGATAACACCATATGTTAGGGGCCAACTTGTGTTAATAATCATTTCTGCTGTGTTCACCTTTTACAAAATACTTGACAGATTTATTTTTATTTTTATTTCATGTACTCTCTGCGCCAAAAGGACAGGGAGAGGTCTGCCCTGGAGCAAGGATTTGGGCTCGCCCGGGGCCTGAACGTTGCCCCTGAGACTCTCCCTGAATTCAGGCAGCCACACTACAGGCCCCCAGACCAGCAACCGTTCCTTTTTGCAGCACCTGAGGACCTGTCACACCAGGCCACCAAGTGAGGACGGACCGTTCAAGTGCCCACTATGCCAGTCCTCTTAGTACTTTCTGCCCATTCCCAGCAGCAACCCCCCTGCTCTCTGCCGCACCCCTTGCAGGTCACCCCACCCCCTGCCCTGCTGCAGACTAGTGCCTTCAGCAAGAGGAAGGAGGCGGAAGCAGATGCCGCGGCTTAAGCAGCAGGGCTCCCTGTGAAGCAGAGAAACAAGGGGGTGTACAGGTGGAAAGTGTGGACAGCTGAAACGGAAAGAGACTGGTCACAGCCAGTTTGGGTCTATGTCTTTCTGCGCCACAACTGGGGGGAAGACTGTTGAACAATGGCTGGCAGAGATGAGAGAAACTAAGGGGCGTGGTGCGCATGGACACTGTGGCCACTTGGACACGGTGGCTGTGGACATTTTCTTTGAATATAGTTCCCATTTTTAACCTCTACAAGACCGAAACCTTGAAATGGTGTAGAGGCTTGCGTGTGTTGAGGACCCTCAGATATCTTCTTGGTAAGATGACTACTGTGTTTTTTACTGGACTCATGTGACAATCTTTTCTGAGGTGAGACACCAGACTAACGTCAGTCATTTTTCCAGTGTGTTTTTGTGTTCCCCATGCTGACAATCTTCTCGAATGAACACATTTCATAATACCTTAAGTGTGGAATTTTCTATTTTATGTTTGAGTGGTGTGAATCTGACAAATGCTTCAAACATAACTATATAGATACTCTAAAAATGTCCCTTGCCAATATCAATTGTCAGCTGAAATGTTATGAGCTGAGTGAAAAACAATAATTGAAATGAATTAAACATAAACAGACAGAATAAATCTGCAAAGTTACAATTGCTGTTGCATTCTAGTAGTCATTCTTACCATGGATCAAAGGTCAAAGTGGTTTATTTATCATATGCATTGAACAACATACATCATCCTATGCAGAGAAATTCTTATTGACATGGCTCGGCGATTCTATGCAGTGGGCTTAAAAACAAGAATTACAACAATATAGAATTTTAAAATAGGAATGACAATAGTAATATAGTAATAGTAAAATAGTAATAGGTATTATTCTGTACTCTGTTTTGAGAAACTATTTTGAATAGTTTAAGTAGATAACAAGAAGAGACACCAGAATAATGTTTGTCATTTCTTGGGTGTGGGGTCTGGTTTTGTTACCCATGCTGACATTCTTCAAAGAAATGAACAGACAATCTGTAAATATGTACATTATAATGGTGGAAGTTTTTTTATTTTGTTTCACTGAAATATGGTGTGACTCTAACAAATGCCTATCAGTGAAGAGGTATACAGATACTCAAATGTGCATAGCCAATTTCAAATGTTATAATTGCTATATAGACAAATCAGTAATTGTCATTCTTGCCATGGACAAATATAAGTCAATAACAACATTGGGTTAATTATAATTACAGAGAAAACTTCTAGTTTAGGTAGACCTTATTTTTCTTGGTGTGGCATAGACTTAACACTGTACCAGTCTACCACACAATAGTCTATTGAACAATAACTGAATTACCATTTTATACTCTTTCATTGTAAATTCAACTGTGTATGTGGAATGTATTTTAGGTGTAGTGTGTAATATTTCTAGACCCCTTGTCAATAAAAAAGTTGTTATTCGATAATGAGAATTTTTTGATTATGGGGCTCCATTCTGTGTGATGGAGCCCCATTGTCATAAGGCCCCATTGTTTACCCTTGCCACCAAGCTGGGCCTATGCACATGGCTACTTTGCTGTGCGTTGTTTACCCTGGCTACCATTTCTAGAGATGCAGTTGGGACTCTGGGCTCCTCCTGCCCTCTCTTTTTTAGACAAAATCCCCCCTGGTCTCCCTCTGGAAGGAGTCCGTCTAAAGGACAGACTAGCAGAACATAAATAAGCTATTAGAACTTTTAATGAAAAATATCCCATGGCTGTTCATTATCATAAAACTGGACACAACAATCCTGATTCTCTCAAAATAATGGCCATAGAGGTAATACCTATTTACAAGCGAGGGGGTGACAGATTGAAACGTCTTTTACAAAGAGAAACCTTTTGGATACATAAACTCAAAGCCACTGTATTCCCAGGGCTGAATGAAGACATAGATTTTACCCCTTTTCTATAATATCTATAATATTTAGTTCTGCTAGTTGCTTCCTTGATCATACTATGAATACACTTAGCTAATCACTGGGCCTTTAGAAAAATAGATATATATTTATAGGGCAAGTCTTATTGATGATTAATTTTGATTGTGAATATACCATTTAATTCCATTATCTGTTAAGACTTGTACTGATATACTCTGATTGTGAATATACTATTTGGTTCCATTACCTTTTGAGACTTATATCAATATAATCTGATTGTGAATATACTATTTGGTTCCATTACCTTTTGAGACTTATATTGATATACTCTGGTTGTGAATATACAATTCGGTTTATTACCTGTTCAGACTTATATTGATATACTCTGATTGTGAATATACTATTTAATTCCACTACCTGTTAAGACTTCTATTGTTATACTGCAATTGTGAATATACTACTTGGTTCCATTACCGGTTTAGACTTATAATGATATACTCTGACGTTTCTTGATATTATTGGCTAATTGCATTACTGATTTCCTATAAATTGCACCTGGTGACAATTTGTATTGCTGCACCCTGACGAAGGCCTGTTTGGCTGAAACGCGTAGGTGTGTTTATTTTGTGAACTATGCTGCCTGAATAAATTATTTTTTGTACATTACGGGAGATAGTGCTTTGGACCTTCTTGAAGGTTTTTTACTTCTATTTTTTATTACATTATCATCCCGCTGTCCTACGAGCACCTCGCTCAATCCCGTTTTAACTACACGTCAAGAAGCGTTCCTTCCATCTCTTGTTGTCATTAAATAAAGCGTTCTTTGTTTTAAAACTGTTTTAAGAAAGAGGAGAGATATTGACTATCCTGTACTGTATCTTCATTCTCCGTTCTACTAATTCAATAAACAAACGTGAGTGTAGGCTACTCTATTATGCATTTCTTTTCTGAAAACTGAACTGGGCTTACATCCATCCATCCATCCATCGTCATCATTATCTCTATCTACCGTAATTCTTCAAATAAAAACTGGGGCCTTTATTTACCTCTACTGCACAAGGTAACCGGCTTTTATTTGAAGCAGGCTTTGTTAGAGGTCTTTATTTCTAATTCCCTCTGTTTAATAAGTATAATTCGCTATATTTTAGTGTCATTACTTGTTCCAGTTTGCCCTTTTATTTCTGCATTACGGTGTTAACGCAATCTCAACACTTCTTGTCACCGTTCCAATAAGTATTTGAAAAACTTTGTCGAAAATTCAGCCGCTTGCACTGAATGGGAGCCGTGCTATTTCCAATATAGTTACCGCCATCTACCTGTATGTTAATACCAACAACACCAGGCTGAGTAAAACATACAGCCGTATTGACTGAACTACCGGTAGGACAATAATGGTTAGCGATACTCATTCCTGCTTCCGCGAACCACCGTTCTGTAAATGTTCCGTCCAACCCGAGTTGCGACTACCCTAAATTAGCGTTTCATCCTGGTAATGAGTAGCGTCACTTGCTAAATTTATTTGTCCGTGTTGACCACGCCCCCGGGCACTATCAGAGGCCCAGCGTTTAATTGACTACCCGTTTTTATTTGAGGAAATACGGCATCTATTTGCTCACCAGATGGAGACATCGACAAGAATATCAGTTTTAAACATGACATTTCCAATCACTGGAGGATGTCAGATTAACAATATATTATTGATAGAGCAATGATATGCTATTATGAATCTAGAAGTCTACAGTGACAACCAGAATGTGCCCTCTCCCCAGCACTAACAATTAACACCAAAATTACCATGTAAAGGAATAAAAAAGTATTGCTTATGGTCAATGATTATTTATGAACTCCTTTTACCTGGTTATAGGTTTTAATTAATATCTTCCCAAAATGGATGAACCCAGCCTTGTAGTTTTACTTTGGACTTTTTACAATTGACACAAAATGTGTTCGAGGAATATTAACTACTTCAGGATTACCTCTACTTTGGCAAATTATCCCTAAAAATCATACCTAAGGTTAACCTCTTGTTACACTGGACCTGATGCAAGGACAAACATATGGTGGATTTATTTTTAACGGAAAGACTTTAATTTTTTTGTGTATGTAATATTAATTTCAAATAAAAATACATAGTGAATATGGCACAAGATGAAATAAAGAAAATACATAATTATTTTCTGACCACTTCATTTCATGTTACTTAGGGCTGAAAACACATGTCTAAAACTTTTGAATGATTGATTGAACCGCCAATGAGCTGTAGCATTATTTGTAAATGTACATTATTTGAATAAATATATACTCAGGAGATGAACAACAAATCTCTTTTGTAAATGATCTCTGTTGATCTTCAGTTAAAACTGTTAATCTTGCACATTTTTAAGATCAATCAAAACAATACTTGGATGACGTCGGGAAGTAGCATGGGTTCTGTTATCGTCATCAATGACAACCTGCCAATCTAGCGTCTCCGGCAGAAAAAATTTTCACTAACAAAGTAATGTATTGTTGAAAATATTATAACTTTATTCATGTTATGTTTGGCGGTTCCCTGGAACTTACAGCAACTAGACCAGTCCAAGGTTATATGATGCCATTGACGGAAGACAAAATGAAACGTCCCGTCTCTTCGAATTATATTACAAATTTCTCTATGTTTGAAAGTTGGTGGAAACATTTAGGATAATGTAAGTAAACTATGAAATATACATAATATAGGTATAGAGATGTTTGCATTTTTTATGCAATGTACGTTTTTTGTTATTGTTTTGGAAAACTACATATTGTACCTTTAACGACTGCTTAAAAATATAAGTCAGTAGGCCTAAGTGGTGGCTTATTTATTTTTGGCTTATGTATTCCTTTGCGAGAAGTTGTACTGTAGCTACAGTATTTTTAAAGTACAGTTTCACTTTGCGGGATAAAAATGGGTATAACGAACGACATTGTGTTTATGTCGTCATATGAACTCACGGAAATCCTCACTATGGGTTACTACATTCATTTAAAAAATAGTCTAAACAGTACATATGACACATTTAAATTGTCAATCGTAATTGTGATCATACAGTAGCTAAACAGTGATCAATTCAATGAAAACACATATCCTATATTATCATCTATTGAACAATATATTTGTGAATAATCAATGTACCGTTTTTTTGTCTAAACAAATAAAAAATACAAATAGTTCAACAATCTACATGTGAAATATTGTGTTTGCATCTCCCCCTGATTTCATGTGAGCCCTGTTAATGTGAAGGTTTGTCCCATGAATATTTATTTTCTGTTGTCCTTTTCACTCTGTATAGGATGAAGTCAGTTAAAATGGGACACATTTTGGTAAAGGGCTTATAATACCATCAAATAACATTTTCTGCCCTGCCGGCCTAGAAAATTCTGCCAAATCAAAACCCTTGTTACATGTCAACAAGTGTTGAAGCAACAATGCAAGATCAGTTATTGTGATTTGTGGTAAAGATAGTAAAAGATTTGACGCTACAACATTATTAGGCTGATTTTAGTTGATGGCCCATTTTAGCTGACTTCACCCTAATGCTTTTCTCTCCTACTGGGAATCCCCCATGTTGAACATTACGTCACAACACTATGAATATACAGTAGCTCTTCATAAGGAATTCCTAACATGGCATTGACCGGTATTTCAACCTTGATGACCACGTTTCGAATCCAGCAAATTGTAATCATTTAATTATATATCTACCGGTTATAATATAAGACAGACATACACATTTTTGATGGTACTACGTTTTTGTAATAATTGTAATAACAGAAATGTCATTATGAATTACCAATAAAGACCGGTTGTACAAGTAAAGATGTATTTAACATTTTCCTGCTGTGATATGTTTTTAGTTCATGCAGCTATCAATTTGGAAGAAAATGTTTCCACTTGTGATTTCTATGCATTGACTAATAAGACAACCAATCTTTCACGGAACACCGAGAGTGAGGAGGATTAAACATTTCACAATGGGCTAAACTAACAGGTTGATTCATAAAACTCTGCATCCAACTTTGTTATTATGAAAATAAATAAACATTGCTGAATAATGAATGACACAATTTATTTGTACATTATATTAAAAGCAATGTAGAAGAAGTTTATAGTTGAATATGCAGTATTTACAGCAAGGACAGGGTGAGTAATCGGGAGAACCGGGAGAATTCCTAGTGGGCTGCAAGTTGTTGGTTATTTAATAGCATGTCTTTGTAAATTCAATCCCAAATGTTATTCTGTCTATATAATTTCGGACTTCACAATGTAAAAAAAAGATGTCAAAACATATGTAAATCACATTTAGTGCGCAATGAGAAGTATAGGCTATAGCTATAGTGCAGCTGTTGTATGAACTGATTGGGAAGAAACCCCCACAACACAAGTGTTTGTAATTCCATTGACATTCAAATAAATGCAACTCTAGCAGGGGAATACACGTTCACCTGGCAAACAAATTATGTCGGCAACACAAACTCTGATTCTACCTTTCAAAAAAATTGCGCTCGTAATTATTGACAATAATCATTGTTAATTCATTACTGTCAAGGTTCCAATGAAGTGGAGGCAAGCGCATCTTCAATAAACATACAATTATTTGAAACAGGAGGAACTGAACAGAAACAAACACAGGAACAAACATGAGAAACCAACCAAATCTAAGCATACACCAAAACATGACATAACAACATAAGATCTACACAACACTAACTATATGAACAAACTAAAGCCTAATGAAGAACAAGAATACCCACATACCTGAACAGAAACAATGAATCACACGCAACTAACAAACATCCAGAACTAAATACCCAACTAATGAGGAAAGGGTGTGCAGGTGGGGACTAAACAATAGAACTCATATGCTCACCAAAACATGTGACGGGATCATGTGACACAAAGAGTGGGAAACCTAACCAAAACAAAATACACAGGGGAGAAACCACTACAAGGTGAACACAGAACAAGCACACAGACACTAGGGACATTGTGACACCATGCACTGAAGAAGAACAAAACATACATATAAACACAGGAGAGTAAACTAATAGAACTTAACACTAGTGTATACATTAACAATCCAGCCCACACTGGGCCAGATGTTACAGAGCCCCCTCCCTAAGCCCACAACACCGGGGTGGGCAACACAAACAATCCAGGGACCAGCAACCCTGAGGGCCCGAGGACAGGAGGGACAGAGGGCGGCCCGGGGTCTGGAGGGACAGAGGGCGGCCCGGGGTCTGGAGGGACAGAGGGCGGCCCGGGGTCTGGAGGGACAGAGGGCGGCCCGGGGTCTGGAGGGACAGAGAGGGGCCCT
>JACXGM010001175.1:24823-39939 GCA_016801145.1 Umbra pygmaea
GAAAGGCAGTTCAGGCGGCCCGGGGAAAGGCAGTTCAGGCGGCCCGGGGAAAGGCAGTTTAGGCGGCCCGGGGAAAGGCAGGTCAGGAGGCCCAGGGAAAGGCAGTTCAGGCGGCCCGGGGAAAGGCAGGTCAGGAGGCCAGGGGTCAGGCAGTTTAGGTGGCCAGGGCGGCAGGGTGTCTGGGAGCCCTGGCGGCAGGGGGTCCGGGAGCCCTGGCGGCAGGGGGTCTGGGAGGTCCGGTAGTGGTGTCAGCGACAGGGGTCCGGACGGGGGTCTGGACGTCAGTGACGGGGGTCCGGTTGGGGGTCCGGACGTCAGCTCTGGCGGTGGGCAGACTGCGACCAGAGGCTCTGGCAGTGGGCAGACTGCGGCCGGAGGCTCTGGCGGTGGGCAGTCTGCTGGAGACTGGGAGGTGGCCTTCTTGGGGAGAGGCCCGAACATGCTCTCCAGCAGGCGGGTGAACCCCTGGTGGTCCTCCAACAGAGGGTGGTCCGCCTCCCACAGGGCCAGGGCGAAGGAAAGGGCCCCACCCTCCAACCGGGAAATAGAGAGGGCTATCTTATCCCTCTCCTGTAGCAGGCCAACCTCCTGTCTCCTCTGTAGGCCCCTAACCCTCCCTACTCTGGGAATGGGGTCCCTGACGTGGGACATAAAAGGAACAATAGGGAACATGGCTGGAGGCCTAGGGGCAGAAACTGGAGGCCTAGGTACATAAACTGGAAGCCTGAGAGTTGGGGAAACTAGCCTGAAAGCTAGGAACTAAGCTGGCCTGAGAGCCAGGGAAACTACCAGCATGGGAGCTAGGGACAAAACTAGCCTGACAGCTAGCAATCCTAGCCTGGACACTAGGAGAGTGGTTTGGTGGGCAAGCACTCAGAAGGGAGGCCCTACTCTGTGGACCACGTTCCTGTGCCTGAGAGCTAGGAGGGCTGGGGAAGCTAGCCTTCCTGCTAGGGGACCTAGCTACGGCTCTAGAGGGACTAGCGGTCGTAGCTGGGTTGCTAGTCAGACGGGGGGTCCTACTTGGGGAACTCCTACCCTGAACCTGACCAAGAGGGGAGCTACCGGAGCTAGCCTGCCTGCTAAGGGTTTTAGCTTGGGTTCGGGAGGAGCTGGAGGGGCTACTTAGGCTAGCCTGTGACCAGATAGAGCTAGCCTTTCTGCTAGGGGACCTAGCTTGAGGGCTGAGGGGCTTAGCCTGGGAGATGGGAAAGCTAGGAGGGCTGGATGGACTGGCAGAGGGCTGGGGAACCCCAACGCTACAACGGGAAGCCCTACCTAGTGGGCTAACACCCTGTACCTTAGAGTCAGGGTAATCGCAGTCCTCATCAGTAGTCCAGGCATAAACCTCCTTGTCCAGGTCGAAGGGCTCCTCGTCCAAACTGTCCACATCCCACATGCTAACTAGGCGTAGTGGCTCAACGGGCTGAGCTCTCCCCAAAAACAATCCTCCGGGAGCCAAGGAAAAACTCAGCATTCCGGTCTCTCTGATGGGTTGGGCATTCTGTCCAAAGACCATGTCTCCTTTTTAAGGTGATTCATTCTGTCAAGGTTCCAATGAAGTGGAGGCAAGCGCGTCTTCAATAAACATAAATTTATTTGAAACAGGAGGAACTGAACAGAAACAAACACAGGAACAAACATGAGAAACCAACCAAATGTATGTATACTAGTGATGATACCCGTGAACCCGCTGCTTCGATGCATGTATCAAAAGCATTAACCAATTTGGAATTAAGCTTTGTATCGGAGCTTGATTCATTTTGTGATAATCACGTGACCAGTGACGTCTGAAGCTTCATTTCACATGCACTCATGTGACTGCTTTGGAATTGAATTGAAAGCTTTAAAGTTGCGCGACACCGAGTGCGCCTTTGTGGGTTGTTGCAGTAGGAGAGTCTACAGAGTTAGTACAGTTAGTGATTAGAGAGATAAGTAGAATGTCCGTAGCTTAGAAAGTTCATAGCGAGTAGAGAGTGTACAGTAGAGAGTTCATTGCAAGTAAGTTGTTTATACTGTGTAGTAGTGATGGGCAAATTAAGCTTTGGTGAAGCACTGAACCACTTAGAAGAATTGGTTTAATAATGGGTTCATTACTCAAAGCTTCAGTAACAGCGAAATACATCTAGTCCATGCGCCTAGCCCCCCTCCACACACACAGTACAACACGTACAATATACTAACAATGGGATATCATTCTTTTTACAAATAAAGACTGATTAATTTGTGTATTATGGTATTGGTTATTGGGGAGAGAGTGCTTGGAAAAAAAAGGCACAAGTTGCGTGTGCTTGTGTAACTATGGCCAGGGGGTAGGTGGGATAGGGAACACTCAAATATTTTTATTAAGGAACATTATTTTTTCAACACTTTTTGGACTGAGCCTGTTTCTTTTTTGCTCACAAACTATAGTTTGGCTACACTAATCATATAGGCTTATAATTATAATGTAGCCTAATGTTTTTAGAAAGACTTGAGAAAGCCATTACTATAGGCTGCTGATAGTTACAGTTCTATAACTCTTAGCCTAATATTCAATAATAATATTTAACAGCCAGCGCATCTTATCAGGAGCGATCAGAATAAAGTTTTCCCACATGTCAGACTGACCTCTCTTCCTAGATGCTCCCATACTAATCAAAATAAATCGATAAGAACAAACTAATGTTTGTCACTATAGAGGCTACTATGACCCAAACACAATATTGTGCATTATGCTTTGAGCGGGCTAGAATTTAGATTCGAAACGATGCGGTGCCAGTCGCAATGGCAGCACAGGTTTGCTTGTGCCGGTGGCGCAGCGAACCACTCAGGTGATTCATTCAGTGAATGAAGCAGTTGCTGCTTCGGACGTCACATGTCACGTGATTTTTCTGTACCAAAGCAACCTTCAGAGCGGTGGTTCAAATGGAATTGTAGTTAATGGTATAATATAATCACAGAAATGTGCAATGTGCAATGTTTTCTTTCTTGATTTCCCTCCCAAATTGATGTATTTGTTAACAAACACAAGACACGTTCACAACCAAAATCCAAACTTTATTGTTTTTTGTGGAGAAGGCAATTACATTTTTATTTATGCAAGGTCCCAAATAGGCTTAGTTATTCATGTCATTATATATTTATCCATGAATTCATACTCAAAATGTATTCATATTCGACTCAAAGACATTCATGGTTAATATCTGTGAAAACAGTTTGTGCCTCAATGCTATCCTTAACTTTCACCACCAGATGTCCTCATAGAGTTCTGAAGCTTCGAGTACTGAACCTTTCTTCGATACAATTGCATTGAAATGCTTCACTGGTTCAGAAAGCTTCAGTTCGCCATCACTAATGCATACACCAAAACATGACATAACAACATAAGATCTACACAACACTAAATATATGAACAAACTAAAGCCTAATGAAGAACAAGAATACCCACATACCTGAACAGAAACAATGAATCACACGCAACTAACAAACATCCAGGACTAAATACCCAACTAATGAGGAAGGGTGTGCAGGTGGGGACTAAACAACAGAACTGATAGGCTCACCAAAACATGTGACGGGATCATATGACACAAAGAGCGGGAAACCTAACCAAAACAAAATACACAGGGGAGAAACCACTACAAGGTGAACACAGAACAAGCACACAGACACTAGGGACATTGTGACACCATCCATTGAAGAAGAACAAAACATACATATAAACACAGGAGAGTAAACTAATAGAACTAAACACTAGTGTTTACATTAACAATCCAGCCCACACTGGGCCAGATGTTACAATTACATAGATAGTTGGTGGGTCTATGTTTATTTGTTGCTAAAGTTAGTTGTTGGATAAAACAGACCCTAGTGAATGTTTTTCAAACGTATAATTTTTTCACAACACACTGACAATATATTGTTGCCAGGCGAAAGTGTTACCTCCCCCGCTAGAATTGCGCTTGCAAATAAAGCTGTCGAACCGGTTTATCCCCATCAACATTTCAGGGAACGGTGAAAATTCTGAATGGCCGCAGAGCTATGATCTAACTGATCATTCAAGAAAACAGATAGATTCCTGCAACGGCCTGGGGAAAGGGAGGGAGAGAAGGGGGAGAGGGGAATGAATGAGCCAATTGAGATATATGGATGATTAGGTTGCCATGATAATATGAGGGCCAGATTGGACATTTGTCCAGGACACCGGAGTTAACATGTCTACTCTTACGAATAGTGCCATGGGATCTTTTGTGACCACAGAGAGTTAGGACACACGTCTCATCCGAAGACGGCGTGGAGGGGCAACTACAATGCACAGTTTTAAGAAGACCAACTCTATACAGTACATTTTTCCCTGTGTTTTTGGATACATTAAAATTGGATTTTCATACCGTTGGTTAGAATTTTGTTTAGACCTCTGCTTTGTGTTTGATTTAATAAAAAAATGTCAACAATGGTTTCATTCAATTAATCAGTTTGCCCACTTAATATTTCATTACTAGCGTTTTTCAAATAAATTTGATTACAAATATTATTTAATTATTAGTACGAATTAATTAGTTTAATATAGCCTAAAACATGACGTGAAAGATTGGTTGTCTAACTTGTCAATGCATAGAAATCACAAGTGCAAACATTTTCTTCCAAATGGATAGCTGCATGAACTGAAAAGAAATCCACAGCAGGAAAATATAAAATAGTTTATCTTTACTTGTACAACCAATCTTTATTGGTAATTCATAATGACATTGCTGGTATTATAATCATTACGAAACATAATCCCATCTAAAATTTGTATGCCTGCCTTGTATCATAAACAGTAGTTAAATAATTAAATGATTACAATTAGCTGGATTCAAAATGTGGTCGTCAAGGTTGAAATACCCTGTCAATGGGATTCCCCATGAAGAGCAAATTCATAGTGTTGCTATTCAACTATACACTTCTTATATTGCTTCTAATATAATGAACAAATAAATCATGTTTCAGACAAAAAATTGTACATTGATTATTCACAAATATTAGCCTACTGTTCAGATGATACTCTAGGATGTGTTTACATTGAATTCATCACTGTTTAGGTACTGTATGATTACACAATTACGATATTCAATTTAAATGTGTCCTATGCACTCTTTAGACAATAGGCAGTTTAGACTAGTTTTAAAATGAAAGTAGTAATGCATAATGAGGATTTCCATGAGTTCATATGATGACTTAAAAACACAATGGCCCTCATTTATCAGATTGCTTAGAAACCAGTGTAGATCTGAGCGCAGAAATCATCTTACGACGACACTCAAGTTTGATTTACAAAACATTTGTATCTCTTCAATTCCAGAAAACAATCGTAATTTAAATATCATGCCCATATATATGCATAGATTAGAGGCCTCGCATTTATAATTTACGACAGGGATAAGCAAAATCCGGCAAAGAAAATGAATTTCTCTGAGATAAAAAGAGACGCTCAGTAGAGCTTGAGATTTCTGCCCGAACCCGAAGGGACCAAACCTATCCCGTCGGGTTCGGGCTGATTCGGTCTTAATATCTCACATATTTCACCAGGCACGTCGGGTTAGGGCCGGGTTCGGTCTGTAAATGTAGCCTATTACGGTAATAAAAAATATATAAACATACTTTTATTTTGCAACATTTTTAAGAGCTAACTTGGTTAATTTAAGAAACTCCTATCTATCTCAGTCAAATCGTTTCCTGTCCCCGCCCTTTTCCCCTCTCCCTGTGACTGATTTGTTGATGGTATTTAGAGAGAAATACGAAATCGCTTCTGGCGATTACAGTTTATCATCCAAGGAAAAGAAACGTAAGTCGGAGGTGTGGAAACACTTTGACAATGTGTATGATCAAACTAGTACACCGTTGGGTTGTGTGCAATATAAAAGTTGCCACAGTGTTTTTAAGTATGAGAGCATTCCAAACTGAACTTCACCTGTCTCAAAATGAAAGTGGAAAATGCTTATCGCGAATCATTCCTATATAGTACAAATGCTGTTTTAAGAATCTGCTTATACAGTGACCAATTATTCAGCTGATATTGTTAATATTGGGTCTTGTCATGCATATCAACATTTGAAGAAAAATAAAATAAAGGGGTAGCCTAACGGTCTCCCCTAGAGAGATACAGTAAGTGGTTTCTCTCCAATAGATCAGTTTTAATCCAATCTAATCTATCCCAGCATTCATTCATTCACAATTTTTTTGTATTTAAGTCCGTCATTGTTTCATTTTGCAGTCTGTGAAGTTGTCTTTGTTAAATAATATAGCCTCGTTTTTTTTGCCACACATGGCTTTTTCATTTTGAAAATGTTTATCTTTAATAAAACAACTGTTATTTTCGCCATTCCTTGCTTTTTTCCTCCATTCAAAATGTCGGTCTGAAAGTACGTTCAGGCTTCAAAAACATATTATGGTGCCGGTTCGGTCTCGGGTTCAGACAGATCTGTGTCGGGTTCGGTCAGTGTCGGGTTAACATTTTCAGGACCAATTAAAGCTCTAACGCTCAGGCCTCAGCTGCAGTCCAACCGCTTGGTTTTAATTGGAAGTTTAAAATCAGGCATCGATTGGAAAGGAAAATGCGGTGTTGACTGAGGTTACTGCTACAGTCATTGAAAGCTAATAACAAGAGCCTGAAGTGCATTTCAAATAAATGAATTATTTTCGAATTATTTTCACTAAACCTTCCACGTTGTATTTTTAAGTAGGGTGAAGTCAGCTAAATTGGGCCATCAGATAAAATGGGCCAAATGATGTTGTAGCGTCATATAGTTTAATATCTTTACAGCAAATCACTAATCTTGTATTGTTGCTTCAACACTTCTGAACTTGTAACACGAGTTTTGAATGGTCTCAGTTTTGTAGGCAGGCTGGGCAGAGAAATGACATTAGATATCATGCAAAGGTTATTTGATGCCCATTTTAGCTGACTTCACCCTCACCTTTGTACACAAGAAAGCACTTACCATATTAGAAGCTCAGAATAACAGCCTGTCTCCTTCGTAAAGCCCCAAAGGTGGCTGTTGTGGCCACTGATCTTCATTGAATGGCACCGTTCTCCAGCGCAATATCGTGGAGAACCCTGCATGCCATAATTATGTTGCAGGCCTGCTCTGTTGTGTATAGCAGTCCCCCCACCCCACGTACCCAAGACAGAGCCACCTACCCTTGAGCAAACCCATCACTCCGCTATGACATGGTTCGTGTGCGTGTGTGCGCACTGTTTAACCTGCACTCCCACTTGTTTGGGGATTTGCAAGTGTGTGTTAAAAGGTACTCAGTCAGGGCATAACCTTTGTCACCAAGAGGAATCACATCCATCCGTTTCACCAAAAAACTATGTAGAACTATTATAATAATTGTACGAGGGCGTAACTCACCGAGGAGATGACTCCAGCCATGCAGTGTGCCCTCCTGTAGCCTTGTTCCAATGCTTCAGTTTAAAAAAATTAGAGTTGCGCGCCCCACCCGGGCCACCGTACCACGATATTCAGAACAAACATCTTGGCATCACATATGATCTGAACGTTGATTGGATTAACGAATAGCCCGATTCGCCCCAATCACATTTGGAAACCCAGCGTTCTCATAAAATTGTATTTTAATCATAGTTTGAATATACCAGAAAGGGACTTCATAGCCGCCAAAACTGCTGGCAACAGTGTACAGTCATAAAGAGAAAGAAAAGTGAATTAACATTAACTATTTTGTCTGAAAACAAATTAAATATTATTTTTGATAGGTGTAAATGTGCGTTCAATGTGTAAAATGATTAAGACGTGCGCTATGAGAATTTCACTTTATAATTACGAACGCGTCTTGCGTGTACTGTACATCAACTGTTACTGTTAAAATAACGTTATTATATACATTTATTTTGTATTAGTTATCGGTATAAATGTGCATTCAATGTTTAAACAGATTACGACGTGATTTTATAAGCCTTTTTATATCGATACGCGACGCTAACTTAGATCGCATTGTAAGTGACTGTGGTGACTTGGAATGTGTCTTGGGCACGTTCACTATTATTACTGTGGTGCTGATAAAAGACATCTAATGTCATTTTGTGATCGTTATAAATGTGCATTCAATGTTTAAACTTATTGCGACACGATTTTATTAGCCTTTCTCCATCAATACATTATCTATATTAGATGGCACTGTAGGTGTCTGCTGTGATCATGAACGTGCCAGGGACACGAGACACAGCGTCATGTGGAGATGGAATGTACATAAGCTATTAGTTGAAGTGTGCTGTGATTGTATAAACTTATTGTGACAACAGCACTGTAAAAGCTGGTACCAATTTCATTCCATGCAATCACCTACATTTCAAGTCAAGTTTATTTCATCCATGGACATTACAGTACTCATACCCAGCTTAATGCCCTTAGAAAGATAAAACATAAATACAATACAGACTATAAATACAGGACAGAAATGATAGTCACCCCGTTTATGTGTAATTAAAGTTAATTTCAATCAGGTTACAATGCAATCCTATCATTAATAAAGATGTTTCACAACTTATTTCACAACCTTGAGTAGTTTATAGCTGTATTGTTTTTCACAATGTTTTAGATAGAAAACCCAAAACTAAGATTCCGGGGAGGTGAGGTGGTAATGCAAGCCTCACCCAAGGCTTTGAAGATCAGGGGCAAGCCTCCTAAGGCTGGGTCTTACCAGGAGCCAGAGGAGGTGGAGGCAGAGGCCTGTGTCCGCATCATCTCTGAGGGGGGAGACCCCGGTTCAGAGATGCTGGTACTGAGTCGGTGTACGGTTCAGTTCAGCATGTACCGGGGTCAGACCTTCCAGTGGCTGCTGGTGAATGACGTGGGCTGGACAGTGGGGCTGGTCGATAGCCACCAGCAGGAACGGCAGCGCAGCGTCTCCCAGTCACCGCTGATGTTCAACAAGGACGCCCTGGCTCGCTACGCCAATGCCTACCCTAAGGTTAGTTTGGGTAAAACAAAAGAAATCTTTAAAATGACCTGTAATTATTAAACATCCAGCAATATTCACTGAACACAAATATAAATGCCACACTTTTGTTTTCATCCAAATTTATTGCCTATTGCTCTCAAATATTGTTCACAAATCTGTCAAAATCTCTGTTAGTGAGCACTTCTCCTTTGCAGAGATAATCCACCCACCTCACAGGTGATTAGACAGCATGATTATTGCACAGGCGTGCCTTTATTACTAGCTGGCCACAATAAAATGCCAATCTAAACTGTGCAGTTTCATCATACAGCACAATGCCACAGATGTTGCAAGTTTTAAAGGAGCAGAACTGGAAACTCCAACTCAGTGGCCCTCATTCATCAAACGTGCGTAGAAACCAGTGTAGATCAGAGCGCAGAAATCATCTTACGACGAGACTCACGTGTGATTTACAAAACATTCGTATCACTCCAATTCCAGCATACGAATGAGTGGCTGTTGATAAATCAGACGGTTGAAAACAATCGTAATTTAAATTACACAACCACAAATATGCATGAATTACAGGCCTCGCCCTTAGAATTTACGACATGGATAAGCGAAATCCGGCAAAGAAAAGGATTTTCTCTGAGAAAAAATAAAGACGCTCAGGTCTCAGGTGCAGGCCAACTGCTTATTTGTTTTATTTGGAGGCTTAAAATAAGGCGTTGATTGTTAAAGGAAAATGCGCTGTTGACTGAGGTTACTGCTATAGTCATTGAAAGCGATTAACGAGAACCTGAAGTGTATTTAGAATAAATGAATTATTTTCACTAAATATTACACGTTGTATTTTTTAAGTAGCTTTCTTATGAAATATAGAAGTTACTATATTAGAAGCTCAGAATAAGATCCTGTCTCCTTCGTAGAGCCCACAATGGTGGCTGTTGTGGCCACTGATCTTCACTGAATGGTACCTTTCTCCAGCGCAATATTGTGGAGAACCCTGCATGCAATAATTATGTTGCAGGCCTGCTCTGGTGTGTATAGCAGTCCCCCCACCCCACCCCGCTTACCCAAGACAGAGCCACCTGTACAAACCTATACATTACTCCACTGTGGTTCGTGTGCGTGTGTGCTCACTGTTGAACCTGCGCTCCTGCTTGTTTCTGGATTTGCAAGCAGTGTATGTACTCAGTCAGGGCATAACCTTTTTCACCAAGAGGAATCACATCCAACCGTTTCACCAAAGAAATGTAGAACTATTATAATAATTGTACGAGGGCGTAACTCATCGAGGAGATTACTCCAGCCATGCAGTGCGCCCTCCTTGTTCCAATGCTGCAGTTTAGAAAAATAAAGAAGCGCGTCCCACCCGGCCACGGGACTATAACAAACATCCTGGCATCACATATGATTTGAACGTTGATTGAATTAAAGTTTTTGCGATTCATAAATGCGTAATCATTTATGGATGGTGGCGACAAACGCAGCACAATCGCCCAATTCGCCCCAATTGGAAACCCAGCAATCTTATAAAATTGTATTTGAATCATAGTTTGAATATACCAGAAAGGGACTTCATAGCTGCTAAAACTGCTGGCATACTTTGACTATTGTTGGCTGTGATATATACCAGACCTGTCCCTGATCTCCCGCTGAAAGGTCCCAATGTAGAGAGCGCGAATTAAGGTCCTCCAGATCTGCCATCGCTTCGACTACAGGACTACCAAAGCGCTTGTTTAAATAATATATATATATTACTTGATTCAATATATATATATTACTTAATTGAATCAAGTAATATATATATATATTACTTGATTCAATTTGTTGTTTGCCTAATTTCTGCCCTCATGTTATAGGCCACCCCGAAGTGAAAGGGAAAAAATAAACCACTTAATAGCAATGTGCTGTATATAATTAATTCGTAATTCTGAAATGTAATTTGCAATATGGGATAGTTGCTTTGCAGACACATTCATCAATGATCGCTGGTTCAACAATTCACTGAACAAGGTGGTTATACTAATGAACACCACTAGTCACACTATAGAATTTGCGTACACGAAGTCAGACCAGACGTGAGATTTTATCGCAGCCTTCGATCACGTTCAAATTGATAAATCCCTTGCTTTGCGTAGGAATAGCCGTACGCCCGTCGTACGCCTGTTTTAGGTCGTACGCACGTTTCATAAATGAGGGCCAGTGTGCATTAAAGCCACACCAGGTGGATTCAACACCACAGACAGCTCCCCAGCCTAAGGAATCACAAACATTTCAGTAGGCTGCAGAGCTGGCGGTGGTGCTGATTCCACAATTTTTCATCTTTCCTGTGCCTCTCACACAAGGTGGTGGAGGAACTCACGTACCACCGGGCATTGGCATAGTCCAGACTCCTGGCCTCACAGCCTAGACAGGACGGCCAGGCCCTTGTTGGCTTTCACAAGTACAGAAGTGAGATGCTGCAGGACCTGTACGACTCCAAGGACAACGAACACATCAGGTGAGATTAATGAGGTCTGAATTAATAATGCAATTTCATATGAATAACTTTGATTAGTCAGTCATCCATGTACAGCCTTTTGAATAAACACCAAATACTGTGACACTTAAATAATATATTGTACATATAAACATTTTATCAGGTACGTCAACTGGCTGAGGAGGCAGAAACCAAGGAACCCCGGAGATCCAATGGAAGCTGCCCTAAACTACATCAAGTGCCGTGACCAGGAGGCAGCCGGACCCCCTCCGCCCACTGCAGGGTTTAAGAGGGTTCCAGGGTAGATAGCAGAATTGGTGTCAGTAAAGATGTCCTGTTGCTTGTTGCTATACAGCATGTAACATTTAATTTATTCTCCTCTATTTGTTTTGCATTAAAGCCCCCTTAACAGAGCGGTCACGGTGGGTTTAGGGCAGCCGTCAGTGGCCCTAGGTACAGGTAAGAGTCTTCATTATTTGAGTATTGCACTTAGCATTGTAATGACCTCTTGAGACCATATGTATCACTGTTCTGCGTGTCGCCAAGGGGTGTCTGCTTCCCGGACGGCCCGGCGACCAGTTCTGCATCCCACAGAGCCATCGGATGCAGAGCTGGTGGCAGCAGCCATTGACACCGAGGAGTGTAAGTTAAATATGATATATCATGCTGCTGCTGCTTGGCTGTAGATTTCCTGAAATGGTGCCGTTTTCTCCCAAAATATTAATATTGGTTGCACTTGGCTGTTATTGTGTTGTTTTTCTCACATTGTAAAACAAAGTAGCATGACTAAATAATACTTCTTTGTTCTGGGACCCTTCACAAAGCTTTTTTTTTCATTTCTCTATCCACATCATAACATATACTAGATTTACATCACTGCTAATTTCCCCAGTTTCTTTGCATTTCTGGCTTGTGCTTTTCTTAACTAATGTTAATGTAACCTATTGCTTTAATTATTACTTATCTACTAATTGGCCTGCACAATCATTTGATCATGCTTACGTATGTATTCTATGTGGGTGTTCTCAAAAAGCCTTTCAGGTACAGGTCCCTGTGCAGCATGTTCCTGCACAGCCAGCTATCCACCAGCCCCAGCCCTTCCCAGATGACAACCAGGTGCCACGGCAGACACTCCTGCCACCAAGGCCTGCCCAAGAAAGTGCTAAGGTGAGTTATTCCTGTAATACCAGGAGTTCTTTTTAAGAGGATTCAAGGTGTTTGGGCATTTCAAACTGAAATATTTTAGTAGTTTAACGGTCTCTCTCTCATGCAGCTGCTTCCAGAGAGTTGGCGGGCGGCTCTCAATAAGGACCAGCAGCAGTGGATCGGCCGGGTGCTGTTCACCATGGGCAGCACGAGGAGGTCCCAGCTCACCACAGACTTGAATCTGTGGTGGTACTGTTTCACTAAGAAGCCAGGCACATAGCTTCTTTTTGATTGCTGGAAGGTCAGAGTCGGTACGGTAATTGTATTATGTATTACATGTTGTGTATGAAATCCTCCAACAGATGATGCCTGTCATCCGTTGGTAGCGTTTTTTCAAGGATGCGAATGAAGAGTGATTGTATGGAAGCATATAGTGGACTAAATTCAAATTATAATGCAATTTCAGAAATGCATTATCATTTTCAAAATATGTAAGTGTTATTTGAGACAATATTCAAATTAAAATGCAATACTCCAATTGCATTTAAATTTTCACATAATCACATGGGCATTCTATGACAATATTAAAATTCAAATGGAATAACCGTTTGACATTTCATTTTCAAAGACATAACCCGCTTTACAAAGGACTATATTCAAATGATAATGCAATTTCAGAAATGCATTATTTTTTTTTTTTAAATATGTAAGTGTTTTTTGAGACAATATTCAAATTAAAATGCAATAATCCAATTGCATTTTAATTTTCACATAATCATATGGGCATTCTATGACAATATTAAAATACAAATGGAATAACCGTTTGCCATTTCATTTTCAAAGACATACCACGCTTTACAAAGGACTATATTCAAATGTTAATGAAAATGTGAAGATTAAAATCTAATATTAACAATGTAGTCTAATTTCCCATTTATGCAAGCATTATTTAAGTCTCAATTAAAATTACAATGCACTTTCTAACTATTTGAAAAAAGAAATGAAAACAGCATTTGACATTTCATTTTCAAAGACTCGGATGTGCTGTGCAGTGGACAATATTAAAATGCATTAAGCTAAACAGCGCAGAGAAACTACAGAGGAACTATTGGGGGCAGGCAACAAAACCGCCAGACTTTTGAGAAGGGAGAAGGAAGTTGCAAACCTAGGCCCACACCCCAGTACAGAAGGTGGCGGTAATGCACCATTGAAGTTAGATGTCTACTGCAGCTGACCAACAACGAATAAAAAAAAGTTGCATGCATGCCTCATAGCCAGTCACGACAATTACACTCTTGCATTCTAGAACTAAGGAAATAGGAAAACATTCTTAGAAGAGAGTATGGAAAAGTTAAGTGGAAAGGGAGCATACATGAAAGGGGTATGGAAATGCAATTATTAATCTGGGTGGATATAGGATAAAAAGCGGGTTAACTTTTAAGTAATATAGGTTGATCTAGATTGGTAAGGCTGGTTCTTTCTACTTCAAACAAACAATGGTTGAAACCACGGGAGGGAGATGCAAATAGAGCCGCGTTCATTGTGTGGGTGTTTTCATAAGTTGGGGTTAAACAAATGAGTTACTAAATCACGAAATGAGGTATGGGAAATTAATTAAATCCACTGGCTGGGAAGGTGAACATTTTAAGATAGGTAGATAAAGATTAAGGGTTGAGCAAACATGTGGTGGATGCGTTCAGTTGTAATTGATTATGGAGTGAGGTCACGATGAGAACCCGCCACACAATATTGAGTTTTGACTGAAAATAAAATGGAAGAACATTAGGATTGTTTTCTGCACCAAGGAAATTATTGAGATTAAAATTTAGGGAATAAATTGTCATTAACTTGAATACTGAGGAGTCGTAAATACTTATGTAGCTAAACTGATTGAGCAGTCAGAGTTACTATAGTTAGGTGTTCTGTATGACGATGCAACAACAAAGGAAATTGACATTTAACCCTCACTCAGTCTGGCTGTTGATTTAATGAAAATCCATAGTGTGGAAAATAATTTGAAGTTAAAGGATTGGGTTGTAATTCTAAGAAAAAAGCAGAAGTAGACCATGGATGGTTTCGAGGACCATGGATGTTTTTATATTGGTTTTCAGAACATGGCGGAGGACAGAATCAACAGCCGAGAGCTTCTGACCTGCGCACGAGAGACAAAAGGTTGGTGAAAAAAGGGGCGAATTATTAGTTATTAACAGGAAATCTGATAGTTAGTAATTATCTACACTACAAAATCTATGGGGTTAAGAGTAAAATCATTCATTGTGAAGTATTGGTAATTTGAAATAATATTTTTTGTCCTTGGCTTGAAGAAATCAAAATGTTAGATAAATAGCTCGAGGGGCGTCACCAAGTATGCATTTGAAAATCTTACTGTACGCAATTGGATATAACTACGACCTATCAACAGTGGTTTTTCGCTAAGCACCTATGGCGGAGCAAACTAGTAGATTAAACTCTTGCAAAAACAGCAAAAACGTACTTCCTAAAAAGGAACAATTCGAGCACCGTCTTCTGTCCCTCTTTTAGACAAAAAGCCAAGTCTAACTCG
>JACXGM010001175.1:40039-51932 GCA_016801145.1 Umbra pygmaea
TTACTAATGACTTCGAGGTCGCAGCGCTGTCGTCATCTGTTTAACACGCTTCTGGCACGCCTATATCAGATACACCGATGTGATTGGTGCAGCTCGGCTACAAGGGCATAGTTAATGAGCAGAATTACTCGGTGCCAGAGTAACTTGCTGAGCAAATTCAAACTGTGCTCTCGCGAGAACTCTGGATTTCCAGGGTAGGTTGGAGATAGAATCACTTAAAGAAAATCTAAATTGGGAGTGTACTGGAGGGGAAATTGCGATTATTTTAAATGTTAAACCTTAATGCCTTGTGTCGAACAGTTCACAGAAATACAATCAATTTGCAATGCTTTAAGATGATGAAAAAGTACCACGATGCGCCACCTACTGGGCGAAAAAGAATACAACAGGCAGGACAAAAGTTGATTTGTTCCAAGGTAAAATTTAGATTCGAGATACCAATAAAGGATGTTAACACTTAAAGATTTCAATTTAGAATAGCAATTCAAGTGTTTTAACGGAAAAGCTGACTTGTAGTTACAATAAAAATAATAGCTCAAATTCAATAAAATGAAAAAACTGAAGTGAAAAAGTTGAACAAACAATGAAAAAATTATTTTATGAGGTTCAAATTAACTGGTTCTGGTCTTCCCATGAAATTGGCTAAAAGGTTTTTTGGCATTCGATTTGACAGGCCTGATCAACCATGTCACTTCGAAAAGCTATAGACATCTATGAAAATTCTGATTGGAGCTAGTTCTTTGGAATGAGAAAGAAATGGGATGTTGTCCAGTTATCTTGAAAATAAATGAGAACTAAAAGTTGAAATTGAAAATGGGGAAAATCAAATGCTTACACCAAAGTACTGAAATATTCTGTTAGGAATTAAATGTAAACTGTCATCTTGGAGCTCCTTGTTTGTCTGTCCACAGATTGAAAAAAAATAAAAAAATAAAAACATTGGCGTTTTGGAAAATTCATGCAGCTATTGGGGGAATTATGGATATATGGTTACATGCTAGGGTCTGTTAGGAAGATCATGTTGTTTTGGTAACATTTTTTAAGTCTCTGCCATTTAAGGGTAGCTATGGGTTTTATTTTTAAAATTTTTTTTTTCAAAAATGGGGTCTAGATAAGGAGATTGAGTTCAAGGGTGTTTTTTGGGGTATGATAGAACTGTGAATGTAGCTGACAGAATAATGTTATGGGGTTTTAGTTATGCTTTAGAGATTGCATTGGGTAAAATGATAATAGGATACATGGAGGTTTTGGACAGAATTGGGAAGTGATGATTATAAGTGTTAGGTTATTGAGTTCAGAACAGGGAGGGCTGGGATAATTTAAGGAAATCTGGTTCTCTAATTAAGGCAAGTCAGGGTTATATAATCAGGTTAAGAGATGCTGTCAGAAGATGTTTTGTTAATTGTGTGCTAAATATTTTTCCCTTACATCTAGAGCTATTGGGAAATTAGTTATTGACAGCAAAGTTGAGCACCTGCCACCAAATATTTTTTCCTGTTATTTTCTTTATATATTCATTTACAATATTAATAACAAAGTTTGGGGTATAAAAAGGGGTTAGTTGCTTTACACTATTTGGAGAAAATTAGAGTTAATTGTTTACTGGTTTACACACTTTTCGCGGTGTAATTGGGGGAAGGGATAAGGGATAAGAGTATTAGATCTTTTTTCAAATTGACAAGTTTAAAGTTAAGTTTCAAATTGTTTTTCGGTGTCTAAACTTTAGAATCAATTCTGTTTGCCCAAGAAGGAGTTAGGAGATTAGTTCCTACATTTTAGTTTAATGATTAAAAAACATGCTTAGATTAGAATTGACAAATTTTCCTTTTAGCGAAAAGGTCCTTTGACCTTAAGTTTTTTATTAAGTTCTGTCCTTAAGCAACAATAAGTACGACCATTCCTGCACTCTATGGGAAGCAATTTCTAACCAGTTGTGCAAGCTTTATTTTTATAAGTTAAGTTGATCCTGGGCATCGATTCTTGACCGGTGTCCCAAAGAACCAGAGTACTGATGTCCACCAATCACATCTGGACAGACAGACAACCTTTGCCACAGAGATATAATCGGAAGAATAGACACTGACACCAGGAGCTGACTGATCCATGAGCCTAGCAACCGGCAAAAGACATGGGAAAAGGACAGAGACAATCCAAAGCCAGAAGAGGATAAAGACCAGCAGAGACAATGACAGAGGTACAGAGACATTACAGCACCAGAAGACGACGGATGACGGATAACGGAGAAGATGTCCAGAGACGAGACTGAATGCAGAGGCAAAGAGACAACCAGTGAAAGCAGTTGAAGACCAACGATGGACCACGAAGAAAACGACAGCGATGAGGAACCAGGCAGCAACAGCCAGCGTGGAGACCAATTGCAGGAGGAACCAGGCCGAAAGAGATGGAGACGCCTTGAGGACAGAGACGAGCGACCCCGACATGAGAAGCAGAGGAACATGAGAAGCAGAGGAGTTTGAGGACACAGCCCGAGACGAGAATGGCTGACAGATGCCAGAGACCAGCAGAAGAGACCGCCAGGGGAGTTTTGAGCAAAGTTCATTTTATGGCACATTGAAACTTAATACTTTAAAGAGATTGATAACTTAGAATTTGGACATTGGTTTATGACAGTTGAAAACATAAGATTCATTGAAACTAATTGGAATTAGTCCAAAGAAGAATTAACTACTACAAACCTAGAAATTGAATGTCATATGAAATTAGAACTAATTATAGATGTATCAGAAAAAAATGGAAATTGCAAGTCATTAATTAGAAAATTACTGTGTACTCAAAAGATTCTTTTTTGTCCTTGTTTTTCAGAAGTTGCACCATGTCCAAAATCTCGATCCAAATGCATGGACATCAAATTGGCTTAGAAAACCACAGATGGCTGTACCCTTGAGCTCCCCTAAAACACCAGTTGGCCCGAGTTGATTTCCATACATCAACACACAAGGTTGAGTTCCACCACAATGTCCCTAACACAAAACACTAAACCAGGAAGCGTGAGCTTGTCAGGACGAGCACGCTTTAAGAAGAAACAAAATAACCTATGGGCTTGTATGAAAAAGGCTGAAGAAAGAACATAAAGATGACAAAACACAATAAAAGACACAGAGATGATACAGTTTGGGCATAGGAGCTGAAGATTTACGTAGAAAGACACAAAGAATGGACAATTGTTTTGGGACGGAACAGATGGAACGGGACATGAAATTTGCCAAGTGTTTAGGAACTAAGGGTCGGCCTCTTGTTGAAAAAATTTGAATTTAGGAATAACATGCAATTTGGATTAGATTTTCTACATTGATGCACTGAATAGCCATATTGTGAACATTTACTGACAAGTAGAGATAGTTATAGAAGGTAATAGTCTAAATTTGTGTAGAATTGACTGACAATTTTCTGTTCTCTCTGCCCATCTCTAGACTTTCCTGTGAGCTGGCGGTTGTCGCGATGCTGAGGGAGCTCGCTTTGGGGAACAGTGCCACTCAGCTCTACACCAAGCTGTGCGAGGCGCACAGCGAAGCATGGATGCGTCGGTCCATACAGTACCTCCGCGAGTGCGAGCACTTCCTGTCCTTGGGCACCGTTCGGCCACAATTTTCACCACCCCCAGAGATGCCGAAGGTGCCCTCCCCCGTCTGGCTGCTGACCGTGTACAGCATCGATGTGCTGTCACGGCTGGAAGAGGTGAAGGCCAGGGTCACCTCTATCTTTGGGTCCATCTTGAAGATGGACTCCACAAAGAAGGTAATCATAGTTTTACATGTATTTGTTATAACTGCATCCCACACACATTCCACTCAGTCTTTGATACATTTCTCTCTGTCTGTCTGTCTGTCTGTCTGTCTGTCTGTCTGTCTCTCTCTCTCTTGTCACTTTAGGTGACAAAGAAGCTCGCCGGTGCCGCTTTCGACACAGCTGCCTGGGCCACGAATGTGGCCAACGAGCACGGGCAGGTCCTCATCTGTGTCCTCACAGTTGGTGAGGGTCTGCTCCCCATGGCGGCTGGACTCACGGAGCGGTACCGACACGCCGGGGTGCCTCCCCCCCAGCTCATGTACGTTGACCAAGACTGCTGCTCAAGCTTCGGCGGATCCAAGACGGCTGCCATGTTTGCAGAGTGGGCGCACCTGGTGGTTCGTCTCGACATCTGGCACCTGATGCGGCGGTTCGCAGGTGGCCTACAAGCGGCAGCTGTCCTCCTGCATTTTCGAGTGGGATGTGGGAGATGTCCGTCAACTGCTTGAGGCCAAGCGGTCCGAGCTGGAAGGGAACCGCGGGATGGTCAGCCTCACCGACAAGGAGGTCTACAGCCACTTGAGGAGGAAGGAGCTGGGTCTACACTGCCGTCGCCGTACGCGTGGAGCTGCGGAGACGGAGCTCCTCCTCATTGACATGCCTGAGACCTTAAACAGCGAGAAGGGGCACGACACCCTGGACATCCCGCTGCTGGACCAAGGACGCATCCAGGCGATCTGGCAGGAGCAGAGGCGTCACCTGCACTGCATCCAGGATCCCCCGGGTGTACAGCTCCACACCCAAACAGGCTCCATCACCCAGGGCGGGGTGATTCTGCCTGTTTATCGCTGCGCGCGGCTCCACTTCTTTGGAGTCGTTCCACCTCAACCGGTTCATTCCAGGTAATTAATTTGAACTAGTATATTGAAATGTATTAAATTTGAACTATAGCTTTTTAACTAAGTTGAATCATCACACTTTGTTCTACTCTTCTACACTCTCCAAAGGGGCCAGTGGAATGCACTTCCAGGCATTTCTCCTGGATGGACTGGTGAGGTGGAACGAAAACTACGCCGCAGCAGCAGTGGGAGGACCGAAGCAGTCTCTGCTCTGCTACAGTGGCCACCTGCAGCACTCCCTCAACCAGCTCAGCCAACGAATGCTTGGCTCGAAATTGGTTGAGGATTTCACCAAGCCTGGCGTGTACACGGGTACGTAAACCAAATGATATGAGGCTTTTAGGGGTTTCTTCATGTTGTTAAGATTTTTAATCAGTATTCTCCCATCTCCTTCACTGCAGGGGAACTCTCCGGGGTTGAGTACCTGTACAGCCAGACCAACAAAGTGCTGCAGGGCGTCAGCTTGGACCCTGACACTCCGGACAAGGCAGATGCCCGTTGAGGGACCCTTGGAGGACGAGGACCCTCCTGTCCACCTCCTCAACCTTTCTCGGCCCGTCGCCTCCACCTCCTGCACAGATTAGTCAGGGGTCTCGGTTTTACCTTTCATGGAATCATTTTAAAACTTGCGTCCCCATTTTCAAAACATTCTAGATGGAGTGTTTAACTAAACCAAACATTGTTCCTTTACCACCTCAGGAGGATTGCAAAGGCCCTGATAACCAGTCTGGATACAGACATATCCAGAAACTGGCCAGGGCCTTGGTGGAGGTGAAGAACCTTGAAGGGCTCTCGGAGAGAAGGGTAGACAAGCTCATAAGACTGTGGGAGGCGCTACCACAGCCTGAAAAAGGGTAGTGTCGTCTACCCTTCACGTCACCAGGACAGGATTGAGCGGGGGCAGTTCAAAGCATCGAAGGGGAAATCTTCCATTTCAGCTGGAAAGGAGAGTCTCCAACGGTACATGGTTTAATTAGCAGAGAATAATTGTTTCATACAGGCATTAGTTTCATTCAACAATATTTATCCAGGCAAGCCAATTGAAGTCATTTTACTTAATAATTTATAAAGACAACCTGGCCAAGGGGTTAGTGACTGGAAATCAACAATTTGTTATATATGGAAAAAATTCTGACGCAGTTTATGTTGGCTGATAAGTGTCGTTGTTTCTGTTGGCTGATGAGTGTCATTGTTTCTGTTGGCTGATGAGTGTCATTGTTAATGTTGGCTGATGAGTGTCATTGTTTCTGTCAATTATTTCAGTTGCTTTCTTGGACTGAACTCAGGCCCTGCAACTTGGCCAGGCACCAGTCGCCTGGTTGAGGCCATTTCTAGCAAGCCCTGCCGTCTCCATCCGTGTGGCACGCAGTCGGGTGGGATCAAGAGGAGCAGGTGGGCGCTCATCTTGGCCGACTACGTGTCCATCAGAGAGGCAGTGCTTTGATGGCCCAGACCAACCTTCAGCTCTTTGTGCTCAGCCAGAGGACCATCTCACAGTGGTAAGATAACACCATCTGTTAGGGGCAAACCTGTGTTAAGAATAATTTTTATTTTCTTGATACTTGACAGATTTTGTTTTATTTTTATTTCAGGTACTCTCGGCGCCAGAAGGAGAGGGAGAGGTCTGTCCTCGAGCAGGGATTGGGGCTCGCCCGGGGCCTAAACGTTGCCCCCGAGCCTCTCCCTGAAGTCAAACAGCCCCACTACAGGCCCCCAGACCTGCAACCGTTTGTTTTTGCAGCGCCTAAGGACCTGTCACGCCAGGCCACCAAGCAAGGACGGCCATCCCAAGTGCTCACTCTGCCAGTCCTGCCGGTACTTTCTGCCCATCCCCAGCAGCAACCCCCCTGCTCTCTGCCGCACCCCTCGCAGGTTGCCCCGCCCCCTGCCGTTGCTGCGGACTACCGCCTTCAGGAATAGGAAGAAGGCGGAAGCCGCTGTCATGGGGGCAGATTGTGGTAGAGCCCCTTTGTTTACCCTTGGTACACCCACTGGGTCTAAGCACATGGCTACTTGGCTATGCGTAGTTAACCCTGGCTACCGTTTCTAGGGGTGCGGTTGGGACTCCAGGCTCCTCCTGCCCTCTCCTTTTTGAGCAAAATCCCCCCTTTTCTCCCCCTGCTTTCACAGAGAAGATTGAGCAGGATTCAATGGGGTTCTCAATGTTTGCTGGTTCATCAACTCACTGAACCGGTTGGTTTACCATGAACACCGCTAGTTACACTGGATAACTTGCGTGCACGAGTTCAGACCAGACATGAGATTTTATCGCAGCCTACGCTCACATTTAAATTGATAAATCCCTTGCTTTGTGTAGGAATCGGCGTACGCCCATCGTACGCTTGTTTTAGGTCGTACGCACGTTTTATAAATGAGGAGTGACAGCGAGATCCTCCGAGTGGCAGCGACGAAGCACTGACGGCTGTCTGGCACCTGCCACAGACCCGCCACAGATCCCTGGCAGCTGCCACAGACCCGCCACAGAGCCGTCGGTCAGTAGTCAGCGCACTGACCAGTGTGGCCGCTGCGTGGCAGCCGTAAGAGAGGTGTCGATCAGTAGTCAGAGCATTTGACGAGTATGAGGCACTGGCAGCTTGCCGAGCGGCAACACAGCAACTACCTGTCATCAGTTTATATGTAAGTATAAAAGTATAAACAGAGGTGTCGCTGGTAGTGCTCATTTGAATTAACAGCAATAAGCATTGTGAAGTCACTACAAAGCTAGTAAATTGTAACCAAATGCAATTGGTGTGTAAAGAAACAATAAGAGCATATGATTGCATATTGATTTAATATATTGTCCATGTTTCATGAGAAAACACAAATGCATTCGTAAAACATTTACTATAATTTTTTTTAATCCAACAGTAGACTAATTTTAGCAAAACATGAACATGGACCCACTGCCTATCTATGCAATGAATTAACTATAATTATAATTATTACAATGAAATACGAGTGCTATTATTCTGTAGAGAAAACCAAAGAGCTTGTGCTTCCGGCACCACACAGTGTTGCCAGGCGAACGCGCCGACCCAACCACCAGTGTTGCCTCTGTATATAAATATACAATGTATTTATCTGCCTCTGTTGTCGGTCAACTGCCTTAAAACTAAACAGGAAAGATGCTGTTTTTGATTTAAAAAAGCAGTATTGTTTACATGCACACAGAATAAAAAAGATGCTAACTGGAACCGAAAATTGTTATTTTTTACTTTTAATAAAAGAGGTTCTTTAAAGAACCAATTAAATAATGAAAATAATTGTTTGTTGCCACCCTAACCTTGTGCTTTTAGGCTACCAGGAACCTTTAGTACTTAGTGCTTGAAGAACCGTAGCTACATAAATAGGTTCTTCTATTGGTGATGGCTATTTGAAGAACTGTTAAAGAAACATTTTTTCTGTGTGTGGGTTTGGTTCATGTTAATAGAATTTGAGACATACTGTAAATAAATGTACATGAAATATTGGAAATGGTCTTTTCTGTCTATATCCCGTCATTTTAGCTTTTCTTCAGAACACCGATTTAGCCTATACATGCTACCAAAAAAATAGTCACACACAACAAGTGTCAATTCTCTCCCATAAAGACATCTATTGTAGTGGATGACTGGTTCGGTCTTAAATGCGGGCAGAGGGGATCAATTGTAATTTCATTGCTTCCACACTACTGTCACAGCTCGATCTCAATCGTTTTGCATTGAAAGGGGTGTGTTTTCAATCACAGTGTTTTCCAACAGACACACGATAGGAAGTGGAGCCTAAGTTGGTAGGTTTTACGTTAAAAAGTCATGGTAGCCATCTCTCTATAATTCCGACAGATACAGACACATGTAGGCAAGAGCCTTAGCGAAAAATATAAATAAAGCAAACGAGACCAGCTCATTTATGCTACTCTATTGTTAATGCGCCTTTTTTAAACATAAAGGTAAGGTTACTTTATTGTCACATACACGTAGCAAAATTCATTCTCTGCATTTAACCCATCCCTCAAGGGAGCAGTGGGCAGCCATTTACAGCGCCCAGGAATCAACTCCTTTCATCAGGAGTACTGCCTGGAGAACCTAACCTGCATGTTTTTCATGTTTTTGATGGGAAACCGGAGCACCTGGAGAAAACCCACACAGACATGAAAGAACATGCAACTCCACACAGAAAGGCCGGGGCATCATATGGTGGATGGCACCATATAATAATAATAAAATAATAATTAATTGTATTTATAGCTATAGCGCTTTTTAATGACCCAAAGAAACAGTCACACACACAAAATCCCATTTAAATAGGTGCTAGAAATCCAGTTTAGAAATATATTGTATTCATATTTTTATTTTAAATATCTTTTGAATATTTTGAATGGTTTGTTTTTATATCAGAATGTTTATTTAATATTTTCTGCTAAATAGTTGCCTACTTTAGTTATAGCCTGTGGTTTTGGTATTATAAAAACGAAGAGTGATTAAAAATAAATAGTTTCTTGTGTTTTGTGATTTTATTTTAGAATAACTACCCAATCTGTGCAAGTGAACTCCGATCTGCACTCGTTTTGCAATGTTATATATGGCATCACATTTATGTCAAAACTCGCAAGCGCGAAAAACATACCTCCACGAGCAAATTCTATAATTTCACTGCGAGCGTGAAACAAAACACAGGGAGAGGAAAAGAATGGCACTGCTATAAAGTTGAGCAGCACGCACACAGAGCAGCCAAAACACGCCCGCAAGTGTCTGATTTACGACTGCTGGAGGGCCATAAACTCAAGTAAATTCTGCGCTCGAAGATCTTTTCTACGCGCAAAAGTTGATTTGGAAGAAACTGACTTTTGACATTTGGGGGCGGAAACCAAGGGAGACATTGGCCCTCCTATGATTGGTCACTTGCTTTCAACACGGTGACACCTTCATTGGTTAAATTATCAGGTAACACTTACTTTCCCTTCAAAATAGCAGTCTAGACATCTTAATCTCACTATTAATCTACTGTACTATCATTAAATTTACATTCAACGCTATAATTATCCACAAAAACTATTGTGTTTATTAACTACCGTATAACAGGTGGCACCATATATAGCCTATGGCATGTTTTTTACACAAGATAAGTGGGGTATGAATAAAAATGACAAGTATAATGACAATTGTTGGAAGGGAACTGCTTCCGAAATGTACAGATGTCACACGATAAAGTGGCGCTTTTCATACCGCGGCACCAATTAGTGCATTTAGTTGTCAAAAAATGGTCTATACTCGTCACTGGGTGGTGCTAGACCACCTAAAAAAACAGGAGATTGCAGTTCTAATGCTTCCTAGAGATACGTTTTTTTGGGCCATAGCCTATAGACTCATATTAAACCAATGTAATTGTATTACATTGGTTTAATACAATGTAATACAATTACATTGGTTTAATATCAGTCTATATGTAATTATATATATATATAAGTATATCAAAGTACAGTTTTACTTTGCAGTACAAAAATGGGTAATGAACAATGTTTTTAAATCGTCATACAATGCTGTAACCTATTAAAGCCGCTCCCTCAAAAGACAACTTTTTTCGGAGACGTCCCCACAGCACCGTGGTGTAGCGGGCTAGATTGGTTGCAGTTATTTAGCACAGGGTGTTTGAAAAGACGTAAAGATTAGTCTTCTTCTGATCTTAGCCTCATTCATTTTTTTTTCTATTCACTAAAGGTAATGTCTTAAAAACATAATATTATTTCTTTGTCATTTACCAGGACTGTTTTGTTGTGAAGTTTGACTGTGATGTGTGTTGTCTTAAATTCTGCGAGTCACAGCATTGTCAGTGGAGCGCGCTCTATGTCTTACTAGGGAAAGGGTAGCTAACGGCTGTAGAGGAGAAGCCGGCATAGAGAGCGCTTCTAAACAATTCTTTCATCTTCGAACAGGTATCTAAATAAACAATTGACAAAATCTTAATAATAGCTATAAGTGCAGTAGCTGCTTGGTAGTACCTTTATTTATCACTTATAGGCATAACAGTGAATTTGATCGTGAGGGAGAATTGGTTTAACCGTATTCAGCGGGAAGTTGAGAGGGCGATTATCTGAATAAATAGTCTAGTTCACCTACAGGGCAATCCGGTATTAATATATGTAGGCTATAGTAAAGTCATGAATGAATGGTTACATTTTATTTGATATGGAATTCTGTTAAGATTGATGATGTTAATGTAAGTGTTATTTGTAGAAATTTAGTGATTTACTGTAATGGGTGTTATAGAATGTTAATCACCTGTCAATTGCATTGAAAGGTTCTTTATTATTCGTAAGTCATGAATGAACGGTTATATGTTTTATTTAATGTTCTGGATATGGAATTCTGTTAAGATAGATGATGTTAGTTAATGTAAGTGTAATTCATAGAAGTTTAGAGATGTAATGGGGGTTAAAGAATGTTATAGTCACTTGTCAATCTCATTGAAATGTTCATTATTATTTGTTATGTTTGTTTACGGTGTAGAATAATTAGATAGTGTGTAAATCATACATAGACTACTAGAAAAACGGTAGCTAACGGCTGTAGAGGAGAAGCCAGCAATACGTGAGTGAGTGTGGCCTGTGTACCGCATAGAGAGCGCTTCTAAACAATTATTTCATCTTCTAACAGAAATTAAATGTGTTACTCCCGAGTGAGCTCTGTGTCATTCTTGGACCTGTAACAGTTACAGGAACATTTTTCAGCAGCTCAGCATTGTGTGGAAGGGATATGCACAGAACAATGATCATTCGTTACGTATGAACTAACAAACTATCGATTGTATGCATGGCCGCAGGAACTAGGGGTGCTGAGGGTGCTGCAGCACCCCCCGCTGACAGCACGTGAAAATGAAATGATATTAGCTATTTCAAATAAAGTTTTAGTTTTTCAGTCGGTTTTTAATTTTCCACCTTTATTCATAAAATTTTTCAAAATATAATTTTGTCTACAATAGAATATATATATTTAGAATATCAGATTTATTTTCAAATGCGTCAGAATAAATAAAATCTAATCTAAACATGAATCAATGTAAGAGAGCAGGTCTGTTGATCACGGTCTAACTCCCAGCACCTTATTGAGCTGTTTAACGTTACTTGGATCAGACAATGAGCAGGATGTTGTTGATGACGCTAGCAGCGGTTAAGACTCTCTATGTGCCCCCCCAAACATTGAGTTCCCCCCCAGGGTCCAACGTTAACTTTTTAATCACTGGCCCGGACTGAATTATTACTGGCCCATATT
>JACXGM010001176.1:0-26792 GCA_016801145.1 Umbra pygmaea
CGTCTATTTAGCATTAAAACGGCTGATCGAAACGCCACAGAAAGACAAGCTATACCTTAAAAAATCAAGGACAACCGAGGCTTTAAGAGAGTAGGTTTGAAAGCCAGATCAGTATAACAGGGATGCTTATTTTCGCGACCGAATACATGCCTACATTCATTTTCCTATCTCCACAGTCGATTGGATTTCCACCGTGACGAGCGTGTGAAAATTCCCCGCGAAATTTCAAATCTTGCTCTTACACTAGCCTGGCATGTATTAAACATATCTCACTGTTCTACAAATGTCTGGGAGAAGCTACTAGCCCCTCCAGATTGCTGTAGGGTGAAGTATCCCTTTAAGTTGCTCCCTTTTTTAACTGTTTTGTGCTGTGGTTCTAGTTTCTGTCCTCTTTAATTTTTTTTGAGCAAATTGGAGGTAAAATTGAATGATTAATATAAGCTGAAAGTGCAGACCAATGCCAAATTATTTACATCCATACTGGGTGAATGGTGTAGGAATTCCAGATCCTTTCATACAGTTCCCCCCAGTTTTTAAGGGTCCAAAATTATACAACTGGCTGCTCAGATTTTCCATGGCCACATGTGTGTCCTTCCCCAATTAGTTAATTAACAAGAAAGTAGATTAGAGGGCTAGACTTTATTTCAAATGTGGCATTTTGTATTCTGAATCTGTTGCTGTTTACCCTCAATAAGTCCAAAAACCTGTCACTGCCAGTGAAGCAAGCCATCATTAGGCTGAAAAATCTATCAGAGTGATAGCAAAAATATTAGTATTGTTAGTTTGTACATTCTTAAAAACATAGAACACACTGGTGAGCTCAAGAACACCACAAGGCCCAGAAGACCAGGGAAAACAACTATGGTGGATGATGGAAGAGTTCTTTCCCTGGTGAAGCAAAACACTTGCACAACATTTTGTCAGCTCGAGAACACCCACCAGGAGATAGGCATGTGTGTGCACAAAATAAACAATTAAGAGAGGATTTACTACAAGATGTTAGCCTCAAAAACAGGAAGACCAGAGTTTGCAAACAATCTCAAATTTAAACAAAACTGTAAAGTTCTGGAACAACATCTTATGGACAGAAAAAAAATCAAAGACAAAGATCAACTTGTACTAGAATGATGGGAAGAGAAGAGAATAGAGAAGGCTCAGATTCCGAAGTATACCACCTCAGGCGTAAAGCATGGTGGAGGTAGTGTTACGGCATGGGCATGTACGGATCCCAATGGAACTGGTTGCCCTGATTTCATTGATGATGTGACTGCTGACAAACTGGTTAGTACTATATTATCTGCTCAGATCCAGCCAAATGCTGTAAAACCGATTGGATGAGGCCTAACAGTGCAGATGGGCCACCCAAAATATATTGAAAAACACATAGCTGACATCGACTGTGGGGAACTGAAGGAACATATACACCCTCTGATTGTGAAATGGGATCCAGCTATGCGTAATGTGACAGTCCAGGATTGGTGGATGAAGGGCGTTTGGGCGGTTGTAGCTAATAGACAAGGGAGGCCAAATGCCAGAGTGGGAGGGTTGATGAAGAGTATGTGATTCAAACCTTCAGATTCAGAGACTACCACTGTTAAGTTGAGCAATGGCAGAATCTGAGGCCAGTGAGTGATTGACCAGAATGCAACAAATTGACTTTTTAGGTTAGGTGTTAATTAACTTAATTATGAAAAGACTGGCTGTTAACAGTTAGACACATTATTCACAGAAGTTTGGGCAAATATATGCATAGTAGTGGCAGAGAAATGTTTGCTGTAATACACATGGAAATGAACAAAAGCATGACAGACAGACAGAAAACTTTTTATTCGGTCCCCTTGGTGGGGAACTACTAAAGCGTTGGAGTTGGAGGAGCATAGGAGCATCCTGTCAGAAACAACTAGATTGCATAACAGCTTCTTCCCCCAAACCATCAGGGTGCTAAATGCAGAAAGCACAAATGTGCCCTGAATTGTTCCTGGGAGGCTCTGCTGCCTCAAAGGCTGATGTTTAAGAAACTCCACCCAGGTTAAAGAAACTACACCCTTTTAGTCATCAGCCAATAAATTAAAAATATTACACTCATTTATATTCATTACACTTTACTATTAAGTTCTCAGGAGGCTGCAGGACACCAACAGTGGCCTAGTGCATCACTTTTCATTCCAGCTCCTGTGACTGGCTCTTCCAAACCCAATTTAGCACAAGAGACACTAATCATATAGGATGTAATGCTAACTCAGGGTATAGTCGCAACTAGGGGTGCAACGGAAAACTTTCAGAATTGTGGCTCGCGGGATCAGGAATGAGTATCGCTAGCTTACAGTACCTGATTAGTAACCAGCAGGTTTCCAGACTAAATCCCAAGCTGTCTAGGCAGAAATATTTCATTTTGTTCCTTAACAAAGTTAGGGTTAGCTTAGTGTTAAGAATAGGTGAGTGTTAAGTTTAGGTTGGGTTAAGGTTATTTTTACTGGACTGTGTCTACAAGTGTGATATTTCCAGTAGGACAGAAGAACAATGGCAGAGTTACCAGCCTGTGAGGCAGCAGTCCCTCCAAGGCACATTTCACCTTTGTCCTGTGTGCCTTCTTTCTATCTTCATCTTCCCAAGCAACCCCACAAGCAAGGGCGCCGCCAGGAATTTTGGGCCCCATAATAAATAATAAATTTGGCCCCCCTCTGCGCAGCTGTTGTCGCCACATTCATTTTTTTAAGCTTTTAAACCTAACTTTTCCCCCCTATATGGTGCCCCTGCCCACAAGCACTTTTGTCCTTGGGATTAACCATGGTGGGACAGTAGGAATGGTCAATGACATACCAAAGCCTTTAAGTCCAATCCATCTTGATATTCCATTCACGATCCACCCAAACTGAAAGTAATTTTTCTCTCATCCTCCCAACAATCTAGGAGCACCTTCTTTGTAGGATGTGTATCCATGTGACCTTGTAAATTAATCTAATACACCATGGCCAGTTGTTGTTGTTTCAACCTTAAGAGCATCTCTCCCAACTCTATTTGGAACGAAGCTACAAGGGTGGTTCAGATCAGTCCACAACCTACAAGACTGGGCCTGCATTTTGTCTAACTTTTGCAATAAAGATCTTGCTGCAGATTGATAGGCTTTACTTCCATAGTCCAGGGCTGACCGTAGAAGTGCTATATTCATACAAGAAATTTAGTGTAATTCTATCTGCTGCCCACTCCAGTAGTGACAGACATCGCAACACATTCAGTAACTTCGTCCCTTTAACTAGCAATGTCCTAGTAGTATAGTTATATTTCTCCTTCTCTTCCACAGCTCCCCATCATCAGCAAATAATGACTTCCCTATATCTGGCTTTACCTTGGAGAATACATCATCAATCATTATGGAGAACAGCAACAGACTACCGGTAATTACACTTCCCTGGGGGGTAACATTATATTCTCCAGCTCACCATCCTCATTTGTGTGGACCGCCCAATCAGAATGTCCTTCCATCCAATTATTAACCCTTCCTCCAACCACCAGTCAATCAGGTTTGATAAGCAGCCATTCCTTCCATATCTTATCATAGGCTTTCTCAACACATGAACCTCTTAATGTCCATTTCCAGGCACAGTAATGCATTCATGTGTTCCCTTCCTATCCTGACCCCACTCTCATATGGTGAAATTAGGCCTCTACTATCCAGGCCTAGTGAGACATTCCATGATAATCCTCTCCATTAATTGACAAACATGAGAGGCTGGACTGATGTCTTGTAGGCCTTTTTTAAGGCAGGTTCTCACCAGACATCACTGGGAACAATGTCACCTATAGGCACAAACCTACCTTCGCTGGGCCAGTATAAAAGGTGCTATTTACTGATGAGTCACGGTTTTGTCTCACCAGGGGTGATGGTCGAACTCATGTTTATTGTTGAAGGAATGAGTGTTACACTAAGGTCTGTATTCTGAAGCGGGATGGATTTGGAGGTAGAGGGTCCGTCATGGTGTCACAGCATCATCGGACTGAGCTTGTTGTCATTGCCGACAATCTCAACGCTGTGCATTACAGGAAATACATCCTCCTTCATGTAGTCCACTTCTTGCAGGCTCATCCTAACATGACCTTCCAGCATGACATATCCACCAGCATGACATATCCACTAGCATGACATATCCACCAGCATGACATATCCACCAGCATGACATATCCACCAACATGACATATCCACCAGCATGACATATCCACCAGCATGACATATCCACCAGCATGACATATCCACCAGCATGACATATCCACCAGCATACTGCTCGTTCTGTGTATGATTTCCCACAAGACAGGAATGTCAGTGTTCCGCCATGGCCAGTGAAGTGCCCGAATCTCAATCCCATTGAGCATATCTGGGACCTGTTGGATTCAGAGGGTAAGGGCTAGAGCTGGGAAATTGCAGGTGCCTTGTTGGAAGAGTAGGTTAACATCTCATAGCAAGAACTGGCAAATCTGGTGCAGTCCATGAGGAGGAAATGCACTGCAGTACTTTATGCAGCTGGTGGCCACACCAGATACTGACTGTTACTTTCGATTTTTACCCCACTTTGTTCAGGGACACTTTTTCTGGTAGTCATATGTCTGTGGAACCTGTTTAGTTTATGTCTTAGTTGTTGAATCTTTTCATGTTCAATACAATTTGCTGAATAATGACAGCAGTCGAGAGTGAGGGGACATTTCTTTTTTGCTGAGCTTAGTATTACACCAAATATAATACAACTGTCTGAAGTGTTGAGTAAAGAGCGCAAGATTGATCCATGCTTTGATACAGTATGTGTATCTAAACCTGCAGTCCCATATGGAAATCTAATACAGTATATGGCCATATATGTAAATAACTTCTATGTCCTATATCGGCATATATGGTGGAAAATATACAAAAATTGGCAGTTTTTCATATATGTGACATACATTACCACATTTGACATCCATATCTGCATGAACCCATGGTTTACAGATTGAGAGTGTATAAGTGATGGAATGTATAATATCTGTCAATGTACATTATGTAAATAAATAACATAGAAATACTGCTACATTTATTCTTGCCTTATGTCAGTTAACAATTCGTCTACAAATTTAAACAAGAATGAATGCGTTTGTGTATATAGTGATTCTAAGAAAATACAGTACTGTATGTGATGATAAGTAAGGGGATGACATGTCTGTCAATGAAATATTTGGTATAGTCCTTTTAAAATGTATTCCATATGGACATTTAATATATGGTCATATATGTACAGTCATATGCAAAAGTTTAGGTACCCCTGACAATTTCCATGATATCCATGTATAAATAATTGGGTGTATGGGTAAGCAATTTCATTTTAATCTATCAAATAACTGAAGGACACAGTCATATTTTGGTAGTAAAATGTAAAATGTTCATTGGATTAACACACTGGTCCTCAAACCCTTCCATGGAGGGTCTAGTGTATGCAGGTTTTCGCTTTTACCTTGTACAAGCCTGATGGAGTAGCTCACTAATCTCCCCTCACCTGGCAGTCTAGGTCCTAATTATGCTCTAATTGAAGGGAAAGACAAAAAACCTGCATAGACTAGGCCCTTTATGGAAGGGTTTGAGGACCACTGGATTAACAGATAATGTGCAATATGCATCAAAACGAAATTAGACAGATGCTTACATTTTGGCACCCTTGTCATTTTGTTGATTTGAATACCTGTAACTATCTAGTACTGATTAATTGGAATCCACAATTGCTTTGGTGAGCTCATTAAGGCTTGAACTTCATAGATAGGTGCATCCAATCATGAGAAAAGGTATTTAAGGTGGCCAACTGCAAGTTGTTGTTCTCTTTGACTCTCCTCTGAAGAGTGGCAACATGGGGGCCTCAAAACAACTCTCAAATGAACTGAAAACAAAGATTGTTCAACATTATGGTTTAGGGGAAGGCTACAAAAAGCTATCACAGATATTTAAGCTGTCGGTGTACATTGTGAGGAACATAGTGAGGAAATGGACGACCACAGGCACAGTTCTTGTTAAGGCCAGAAGTGGCAGGCCAAGTAAAATATCAGAGGCAAAGGCGAAGGATGGTCAGAACGGTCAAAAACAGCCCACAGACCACCTCCAAAGACCTCCAACATCATCTTGCTGCATCGTTCCACAATTCAGCACACTTTGCACAAGGAGAAGCTGTACGGGAGAGTGATGCGGAAGAAGCCTTTTTTGCACACCCTGTACAAACAGAGTCGTTTGAGATATGCAAAAACACATTTGGACAAGCAAGCTTCATTTTGGAAGAATGTGCTGTGGACAAATGAAACAAAGATGGAGTTATTTGGTCATAACAAGTGGCTATATGCATGGCGGCAAAAGAACACAGTGTTCCAAGGAAAACACTTGCTACCCACAGTAAAGTTTGGTGGAGGTTCCATCATGCTGTGGGGCTGGGTGGCCAGTGCCAGTACTTGGAATCCTGTTAAAGTTGAGGGTCAAATGAATTCCACTCTATATCAGCAAATACTTGAGAATAATGTAGAGGAATCAGTCACAGAGTTGAAGTTTCGCCGGGGCTGGATATTTCAACAAGACAATGACCCAAAACACTGCTCAAAATCTACTCTGGCATTTATGCAGAAGAACAAGTACAATGTTCTGGAATGGCCATCCCAGTTCCCAGAAATTAATTGAAAATCTGTGGGGTGATTTGAAACGGGTTGTCAATGCTCGACAACCATCAAACCTAACTGAACTGGAGATGTTTTGCAAAAAGGAATGGTCCAAAATACCTTTATCCAGAATTTAGACGTCTAGTGTCTAGAGGCTGTTATTTCTGCTAAAGGAGGCTCAACTAAATATTGATGTGATATTTCTGTTGGGGTCCACACATTTATGCACCTGTATAATTTCGTTTTGATGCATATTCCACATTTTCTGTTTGTCCAATAAACCAAATTTCACTACTACAATAGTACTGTGTCCTTCAGTTATTTGATAGATCAAAATGAAATTGCTAATCCAAACACACAATTATTTATAAATGAAAATCATGGAAATAGTCAGGGGTGCCTAAACTTTTGCATACGACTGTATGTATACTTGTATGTCAGATATTGGCATATATGGTGGAAACATCATCACATTATGTATATATACGTCAAATGTTCAAAAACTGCCTCATTTTGTAATTCAAATTATGTAATCAATATATGGCCATATATGTTCAAATATATGTTAAGATTTTTCATATGTATGGCCATATATTAGATTTCTTTATGGGGTAAAACTCCTACAAGCATATTGTTAAATATTGTATGTGAATAATTAGGTCGAACCCATGCTGCAGTAGTGAATGTGCACAGGAGGCAGTGACACTAGACCACCCTCACTCAAAAAATACTTTCTTAACTTTGATCTGTTGCTGTGCATCATTTTTCAATTTGTCGCTAAGAAAGTTTTCTATGTATTTATGTTTTTTTAATACACAAACTTGAAACCATATTTTTGCCAGTCAGAATCAGGAATCTAGATATAAAAACATTATTAACAGTGCAATTAAATTACACATGTATTTATTTATTTTATATATACCTACATACAGTATATAACTGAAAGCTTTTCTATACCAAAAATTCAGGAGCAACATAAAAAGTAATCATGTTTCACACAACAGTGGATCATTGGACCAAATACTTCCTATTCACATTTCAGAAACAGGTTGAGAAAAAACAAATTGCAACACAGCACGTGATACCGTAAGCTCTCTTTTGGGGAACAATCGCATTTCAAATGCTCAATAAAAAAAAAAAGTTCAAATGCTGGAATCAAAAATCATGTGTAAAAATAACTTTGTTGGGGTCAGATAAAATATAATGCCACAGAGTATATCCATCAAATGCTCTTCAGTTGTCATCCTCAAAGGCAGGTGTGTTTGATCACTGTAAGCCATCCTCATCACTGTAATCATGCTGTTGGAACACACAAGTTGTTATACAGCATCGACTCAAGAGTACAGAGTGACATGGAATTTAATAAATAAATTAATTGTGTGATAGGATTCATACATAAAAACATCCATATCAAATTAATTTGCATTAAGGAACATATTATTCAATATTTCACAAAAGGCAACACAAACTGAAGACAATCAAATTTATTTACAGGAATAATGGCTTTGTAGACTTTCAGTAGTACATAGCACATGGTTCTCTAGTATGGTTCTGCAGGGAAGGCCACAGCGCTCCAGACACAGTCTGTAGTTCAGGGCCTGGCCTCTCCCTTGATTTCTCACAGTGGACCTCATGCTTAATCCAGGGAGGTGACAGTGACAGGCAACAGAGAAAATAGGTCCTCTGTTCAATGACACATTGCCAGTAACACAAGACCTGCCATGTTCAGGATGGAAAATGGCCATTTGAGTACTGATACTGAATGAAGAAATCAAAGAGCTATGAGAATGTACAGTGTATTGCCAGGTATTAGCTCAATAGGTTTGTCTCAAAGTAGGTGGTCATATTACCTGGACTTAATGTAACAACAAATGGAAAGGCCTTCTCCACTTAAGTAAAAATACTTTGTTCTACCACCTTTTTGTTCTGAGGTGAGAGCTCATCCGAGAGTGAACTCGTGCCCACGGTACATCTTGGTTAGAATCCTCCATTAGCTGATTAATTTAGATTCTAGTGCCTGAGAAAGTGCCTTTGAAGTAGGGTGTGATAAGAGAGGAGAGTGGTTTTAAATAAGTTTCTCTTGATTATAAATCACCTGTTTCAGATCCCTAAGAACCAAATGCTGTTTCTTCATCTTCATCAAGAAAGATCTAACATCTGAGCACTTCCTGCTTATCTTACAGGAAGTGAAAACATTTTTTCAAAAACTTCCTGCAACTGGAGTATACACATGCTATTAATCGCTACATACTGTACTTAAAACATACTTATGCTTTTTCATACCTAGATCTTAACAGACAGGATTTTCACATTTTGAGCTTTCCACTTTTTTCAAACAACAACAGAAATTCAACTGGTGAATTCAACAGTGCACACCCTCATATATACCCAGGCCTATGAATTTGGGAAAAAGATTTCACTCCTAAAAACACAGACAAACACAAACACAGGGTCAGATGGATGCTCAGAACACACTCTGACAGTGCACTTTAGACTGAGGGGCCCTCTCTTTTTGGTAGCCACTTTTGTCTTTCATCTTCTTCCTCTTCCTCTCCCAGAACCCCCTCCTAACAGCGGTCATCTTCGTCTGTATCACTGCGAAGCTCGCAGGCAGGTACAGAGCTTGCCTGTCCCAGGCGTTTATGGAAGTGTCCATTAGGAACCTGCCAGTTGTGTCTGAGCTGGGGGGCAGAGCTGATTGTGTTGGCCCGGCCCAGACTGGTTGCTATAGCTGCCTCGAAGGTCAGAGTCTCCTCAAGGCTTGAGGATTCTGGGCTGTGAAATTCCTCACGCAGGGGCAGGTAGGGCTCTGAAATGTACCGGTGAGGGGATGGGTGCGGGTTACCAACTCCTGGACCATGAACACCCACCCCAGCTACTGCCACCCCAGATCCTGCAGCTGCTACCTGCGCTGACTTCTCACCAACCAGCTTCCATGCGAGCTCCTCCAACTGTCCAGGGACCACCTGTGTCTGTGCGCTACTTTCACTGGCAGCAAGGGGGGAGGCGTTTGCCCGGCACACTAGGGGTGAATAGGAGATATGAGGGCGTGGCCGTGATGGCGTCTGGGGGAGCTGGCGACGGCTACGTGGAGTGCCAGACTCAGAGTTGGATGGACCTGGGCTGCCGGATGCATTGCCCTGTAGAGAGACCAGATTTCACACATTAAACCAGGGATTAAATGTAGTGAGGTAAAACCATCAGGTGTAGACTGTGACACCAGGCTTAACTCTTGAGACACCATGGCCTAAAATACACCTACTTGTCTGTGCAGAGCATCTGTGCATCGTTCGCCGGGGGAACAGGACCGTTTCCGTTCCTGCGATGGGTCTCGACTCCGTTCCTCAGAATTGCAGCGGGACACGTCGGGTGACAGCAGGTGGCGCCGCTCTTTTGAGCGCCCCCGCTCATGAACAGCTGGTTCTTTGAGGTTTGTCCTGATGCCTGACCGGTAGAGAGAGAGGTGCGTGTTGACTAGATGCACCTGCCGTTAATACCAAGCCTTCAGATCCACTGCTATTGAAGAAGTGGTGATGTGGAACTTCCATTCCTTTAATAGCAGCAGATCTGCAAATGATCCTGAGCAGAGACATAGTTCCTACTTTTACAAAACGTTACAAAAATGTTTTTTGGCTGTCCGTGGTGACACCATTTTCTGGGCGTACCTGGTGGAAACAACACATTCTTCTTGGAACCCCCAAAAAACCTTGTCCCACATGGAGAGCTAAATAACACCTATGGGTAGTGCAACACCGCATTCCAAAATATTATGCAAATTATTTTGTATTAAATGTTTAGTTTTTCAATCAAACGCATGGATGGTAGTGTCTCCGAGCTCTTTGGAACACTGAAATTAGTTTGCCCTATTAAAGGAAAACTACTTAAGAAAGATGTTCCAGATTATTTAAGGACAATTCTGGCGCAAAATGAACCTAGGGGTAAATAACACATGGGTACTGAGTCGACCGTTCTCTGGGATATGTTTTCATGCTAATTGAATGTGCACAGTTTTAGTGCGAACTGATAATTACCTTATAACGCTAGTTGTGAGGGCATGTATGAAGTAAAAATAAATCGCTATTATATACCACTAACGAGGCTGAAAATAGCATCACACTTCCACTGTAGCATAATGAGGGTCCCTACATGCAAACCATAGCAATGAGAACTTTGTAAGTGTACAGACAGTCTATTAAAAAGATAGTTTTAAGGACAGTACTGTTCACGTATACAAACAGACGCCATCTTGGGAAAACTGACTCAACCAGTCAAACCACAAATGCTGTGTTACGTTCTCAATGCATCGGTTTGCATGTAGCGACCAATTATGCTACCATGGAAGTGTGGTGCTATTTTCCGTCTTGTTAGTGGTATAAAATAGCGATTTCTTTTTACTTCATCCATGCCCTCACAATTAGTGTTATAAGGTAATTATTAGTTTGTACTAAAACTTGTACATTTTGCGCTGGAATTGTCCTTTAACCAGGCCAGAGGATTCAAACAATATGGGAAAGAAAAACAATCTCTCCTGCAAAAAAGCGTCAAATAGTGCAATGCCTCGGTATTAAAGGTAGATATAAGGTTTAGATTAAGAGAGCAGCAGCTAAAATGTCATTACAAAGCAGCAAACAGGTATTTGAAGCTGGTGGTGCCTCTGGAGTCCCGCGAACCTCAAGGTTTAGGATCCTACAGAGGCATGCCGTTGTGCATAAACCAATGCATCATCTCATGCTGCAAAGAATACCTCTGTGTCATTGGCTGCTATGGGCATAAAAGGAGAGAAACTCATGGTGTGTCCTCCCCTGACCTCAACCCTATTGAGAACCTTTGGAGCATCCTCAAGCAAAAGATCTAGAGGGTGGGAGGCAGTTTCCATAAAAACAGCAGCTCTGGGAGGCTATCCTGACATCCTGCAAAGAAATTCAAGCAGAAACTCTCCATAAACTCACAAGTTCAAAGAATGCAAGAATTGTGAAGGTGAAATCAAAGAAGGGGTCCTATGTTAACATGTAACTTGCCTTGTTAAGATGTGTTTGATTGAAATAGCTTTTAATTTCAGTAAATAATGACCTCCTAAATCTGCAAATTCAACAAATTACCTTTTTCAATACTTTACAAACTATAAAATATTTTGAAACTTTTTTTTGTGCATAAGAATTTGGAACAGTGCATTTTGAGTTTTAATTTTTGAAAAAAATACTGTTTTCATTGGATAGTTTGCTCAATGAAATTCAACTTATACCCTAATGATTGATGACTTGAATATTATACTGACTGTCATTTGCATCGACTATTTAGGAAAATCAGTGTAAAATATAATTTGCATAATAATTAGAAATGGGGTGTACTTTTTTTTAATGTGGTAAACATTTTAAAGAAAACAGGAGTCATGTAAAGTTTGTGAAGTTGTGTGCAGTGTGACTCATTATGAGGTACCTCGGATGCTCCTCTGTCGTGGTCTGTACTGCCGGTCTGGACTGACCCTCTCCAAAGAATGTTCTTCCTGCCAGAGCCCATTGACACACTGGTCCCCAATTGTGGAGAAGGACCGCTTTATTGATTTACTGCTTTCTATTCCCACCTACAGACAGATAAACCCAAAAAGACAAACATACACCACACACACACACACACACACACACACACAGTTGAGAGAATGTGGGAGTACAGGGAGTATCTGGAGTTCAAATCTGAGTTGTCGGCAGAAGAAATTCTCTCATCCACCGCACTAATTCCAAATTTTACATGTCATTTCTATAACGCCTTTCAAGGAGCCAAAGTTATTTCCAAGACATTTTACCGTGGTGTAAAAAATAACCTGGCACAGTGATTATACGCAAGGATTAGAAACAACCAACATATTCCGCCAACCTGTGACGACAGCAAATCTATCAACCTACTGACCACCCAATCTTCCTACACTCTATAGCTGATTGACTGACTACTGTATATGTGTCCCTGCACTGACCCAGTGTTAAGGACCTCAGAAGCCCCCACAGAGGCTGTCTCACTGCCTGATGCTGTTCTCTCTCTGAGCCCCAGCGGGTAGAGGAGAGGACGTAAGAGGCTGTACAGTAACAGGTACCTGTGTGTCAACAGCCAGCCGAGGCATAGACGATGCTCGGATAGAGACTGCCCGCCCAGGCACTTTGAGTTTGGCTTCCTGTCTGTTAGTGGTGCAAAGGGCGCGGTTAGACTCTTTGCGCTCCGGCACCTATATATTTAGAGAAAGGAAAGAAACAAAACAGACAAGAGTTTGCGACAGTGACGTCAGGGGGACGAGCTTCTGGCTAGTGCACCAACATGTCGCGAGAAGTTGTAGTATGCAATCACTTTCTAGCTGCTAGCTGGCTCAATACATTGGCAGCCAAAACACTGTGTTGGCGGTGAAATGTATGCTTCTGCACTGTGGGTGTGGAGTGCCACTTTCACCAGGAGGGCAGATCAAAGTACAGTTGGGGAAGAGAGCAGCTTCTACATGTGCAAAAGTTGGTTAAAGTCAAAGATAAGAGTTTGAATAACTGAAAGTCGGGAAGCGGAGGAAAGAACCAGGCATGCAGGAACAGGAAACCAAAATGCCCAACTATTCCCCAAAAAGAGCCAAGAAGCGCTGAGGAACTAAAGCCATAGAATATGAGCAACATCCTTTACTAAAACACTGTATAGCTCCTTAAGGAAAATAGAGGGAGTGCCCATATAGCATAGCTCTGTATGGTGACAAAGGTGCCAAATGCCAACACAGCACAGTTAAACCACAACATGACAGTGCTGAGTAAAGCCACTAGAACACCTGGGAAATGCATCCATCTTTGTCTTGGTTCCATTCATACATTTACAGAATGCCACATTCTTTCGTGTGCTCATTGGCACACTACAGGCAGTGCCTGAAGCTCAGCAAAATCACAGCAGTCAGACAAAACAAGCATAATATACATGATCCTTCAAGAGCCTATGGCCAAGAAATGGTTGCGTAGTGGTAAATGCATAAAGACTGTGAGGCTTGAACAGCATGGTGGGATATTGCCAGAATGAAACTAAAAATGAGATAAAGGAAGTAATATCAGTTACTGTAAACCAGTTCAGATAGAGTAGAACAGCCTGTATACAGTGTGAGACAATTGGGGATGCCTTGAAGTTATGATGGTCATCATTGTGGGGAACAAATATGATTTAGATGATTTACAAACATACTGGCGCCATACATCAAATCTAGACACTATTACAGATTTGTAATTTCCTATTTTTTTATTTTGTAAAGAACCTAGTCTCCCCCAAAAAGAGATGGCAATTCACTCATCAACAGCCAAAATACTATTGCTTTATAATAACAAATCAATCATGTCCAACTTAAAAATTTAACAAAAGATACATTACTTTCCTTGAGAGGAAACTACATGTGACAAACATTATGCTTACCATGGTGACTGCGTGTTGTTTTGGGACCTTCAAACTACCTGAGAGCAGTGCTTACCAGAGTTTGGAGCTGTTGGTGAAGCTGGTGCTGGCAATAGTGATGGTAGTCATCCTCCTTAACCTCCAAGGCAATGGGCTGCATGAACATCTCCTGAGGGGAGATGGGACTCAAGGCCACAAATCCTCCCCTTGTCCTATCGGGATATACCAGTAAATAGAGACTTAGAGAGGCACGCTTACCTATGACAAAAATATACTATCTATTACAGAGCTCATGGCTCAGGGACAGAAGTCAAACTCCATATTTACAGTGCTGATCCAGCGCTGTGGGACAGGAACGGGAGGGCTCTGGCACTGGAGAGGATGTCCTGTGGCAGAGAGGATGCATCCATACGCTGGAACATGGGTGCATGTTTCTATAGAGGGTGAAGGTGAAAAATGGTTAGCCATGGAGATGGTTACAGGACTGGGAGAACGCATGTTATAGACTCTGCCATAGAAGGTGGGTAGAGATTCAAAATGTTTTGGCTGAGCCTTCCTGATGAAGAAATATGGTATTTTTAAAAAGTTCTATTTGGAACTTCTTTGCATCAGTGCAGGCACGTCAGGGGAGGAAGGGGAGGATCATACTCAGTAAATTTAATAAAACAAGTAATGGTATGAATAAAATGCAAAAAGTACTCTGTTTTAGAACTTTGTATTTTCTCACAAAAAATGTTTTTGTGGTATTAGGTATAGTAGAGTTCCTGGGAAAGATTTGTATGTACTTCATTTAGCGAAAGATATTAGTCTTTAATAGACTAATATGAACCCATTGAACAACGTGGGATGTGTGCCAAAATCTCTACCCGGGAAGAAAGTCCTGAAAATGACCACAACAGGCGACACAAACATTTTTACCAAATTAATCTTCATATTAATAGAAATGCTTTTTGTATTACACTTTGTCTAAAAAAATAAAATAAAATATACAAATGAGGAAATACCTCTGCTGGCTTCCAGGCAAACTACATCAACAAGATTGAACAAAATGGCAGCCCAAAGATGAACAATCTTTTGTCAGATTGTCAAATTCTTGGTTGTCATTACATTAATATTTTACAAAAAATTAAGCTCAAATGGAGTTATGAGTTTTTTCCAAAAGGGAATGGGGAGATACGTGTCTTTTGACAGAAAGTGCATCGGATTACATTATCATCAATTTAGTTTACAAAGTTTGTAGTTTGCATAGTTTAGCTGTACAGCCATGATCAGATTACTTCCAAAATCATTGATCTATGGAAACTTTCCATTTTATGATAAGACGTACCATTCCAGAGAAATTGATTTTCAAAGGACCCGGTGTTACCGTTATTTTGTCCATCTTAGTTCAAAATTGTCAGACAGTTTTTATTGATTTTTTTAACGGAGAACAGAAAGTGCTGGAATAAATTCCCTATGTTCATTATATGTTGGAGAATGTTCTCCCAAAGTTTGGTAGTGTTTGCATAAACGGTTGGAAAATCGCCACAAAGACGGCTATATCCTATAACCAAACGGTAATTGTTTGTCTAATCTGAACAACCAGGTACTTAAATTTCACTTTTCATCTACAAATAATTCTGTTTGGCAGATCTTGTGCTCTATTATTTATCTCACATGATCCCCAAAATTGATTTATAATCTGGATGTTGCGCTCATCCTCTGTGAGAATCTTAACTATCCTCTAAAAAAATGTAAACTAGCTCAAAGAAATTCAGTAAGGATGACAACATAAAAGAGTTATACACAGGATATTAAAAATATTTTTGCACTTGGAATACTCTCTTTTGTTGATATACTTGGCAACTCCTTGTACAGATCTGGATGACGAGGCATGCACACATGGTTTATCCAACCATGTCGCCTAAAGCCGCTGGTTCTTTTTACACTGTTCACCCAACACGAAAGCCTTCAGTCGGATCATGCACAGGATGATTACGTTTACCCACTATACTTCCGCAATTGAATTTCCATGTGCCTGATCTAAACAAAAGAAGTCAATTGGGAGCGACGTGGTAGATAGATAATCTGATTTATCTAACAAAAAATCCTGGGCAGAGCTATGTCAATTTCTGCTGCCTTGTGCAGAGAACCCATGGACAGGCTCGATCCTATGACCCTTGTGACTTACTGTAGACTGTCCTGCAATACAGGGACTATGCCCACTAAGCCACATGGACCCCCCCTCAACTTGGGAAATATGAAGAGTACCAAAGTAAGTTCACAGTACTCTACAAGCTAGTGAATTCCTGTTCCTCATTGTATGTTGTACAATAGCATTTGTAATATACTGTATTGGTGACACATACAGTTGCAAGCTAGTTTGTAATTCTACCAAGCTAGATCATGGTCAGAGCTTTTTAGTCTTTTGTTGACTGTTGGTGAGCTAATCCAGCTCTTAATCCAGATCTTTCTACTTCCATGAATGTTATTTTAATGTATTTTCACGTTTCTTAATATGATGTAGTATTGCAAATTAAAAGATGAACACAAAAGTAAAGAGTGTAGTTCTAGTTCCAACATTTTGACTTGGATATGATTCTTGCATTAGTACCTCGGTATTGATACCAAATCGGATGCAACGGCAAATCACTAATTACCAATAATGTCTCAAGAAAAAATACCTAGAAAAGAAAATACCTAGAAAAGAAAGCTTGCATGATGGGCAGTAATTCAGATTGTACCTCAGGATTGCTATAGTACAAAGGTACACACCTGCTCCTCCAGCTGTTGTCTGAGCTTCCTGGCTTTGTTCTGCTTGTAGTAGTCCATGATCATCATTGCTGCATAGATCTTTCCAATGGTCATTTGACTGGCTGGAAGACCAATTTCATGTCACTCATTTGGAATTCTTTGACAAAGCAATATGTATCAATTTCATTGACTAATGCCAGTGGAAATGAACATTGTTACTGTCACCTTTGTGAATGGGGACGAGAACGTCCAGAGTCTTCTGTGAGAGATGTGGCCAAATGATACTGATTTCCTTCTGTAAATCTGAATCCATCTGCCCTCGGTCCTCTCCTCCTGGAACCACAACAATAAGAGTAGATAAAGCATAAACTGTGGCCATTCCCATACAGAAATCTAATATATGGCCATACATATGAAATATCATAACATATATTTGAAAATATATTACCATATATTTTGATTTCAAAATCTGAATTACAAAATGAGGAAATATATGTAACATATTAAAAACAGCCATTTTTTTATATTTCTATATGTACATATGTGATGATGTTTCCACCATATATGCCGATATAGGACATATAAATATACATACATATAAATGCCATATATTAGATTTCCTTATGGGATACATTTAAAAAAGATTTTACCAAATATTGCATTGACATACATGTCATACCCTGACTTATCATCACATATACAGTACTGTATATAACATCAATATCTCACACATAAGCAAACATTTTTGTTTAAATTTGTAGACAAATTGTTAACTGATTGTTAACTGACATATGGCAAGAATAAATGTTGCACTATTTCTATATTATTTATTTACATATAATCTCATAGGTACATTGACAGATATTATACATTACATCACTTATACACTCTGTAAACCATCGGTAAATGCAGATATGGATGTCAAATGTGGAAATGTATGTCACATATATAAAAACTGCATTTTTTTATATTTCGACATATTTCTAAATACAGTGGGTACGGAAAGTATTCAGACCCCTTTAAAATTTTCACTCTGTCATTGCAGCCATTTGATAGAATCAAAAAAGTTCATTTTATTTCTCATTAATGTACACTCAGCACCCTATCTTGACCGAAAAAAACATTCTTCCTTGCAGATCCTCTGCAGTTCCATCAGATTGGATGGTGAACGTTGGTGGACAGCCATTTTCAGGTCTCTCCAAAGATGCTCAATTGGGTTTAGGCCAGGGCTCTGTCTGGGCCAGTCAAGAATGGTCACAGAGTTGTTCCGATTCCACTCCTTCGTTATTTTAGCTGTGTGCTTAGGGTAATTGTTTTGTTGGAAGGTGAACCTTCGGCCCAGTCTGAGGTCAGGAGCACTCTGGATAAGGTTATCTTCCAGAATATCTCTGTACTTGGCCGCATTAATCTTTCCTTCAATTGCAACCAGTTGTCCTGTCCCTGTAGCTGAAAAACAGCCCCATAACATGATGCTACCACCACCATGTTTCACTTTTGGGATTGTATTGGGCAGGTGATGAGCAGAGACGACCCTGAGACGACAAACCTTGCTCATCATGGACACTGGAATCAGGGCGCACGTCCCCATCATATTCCTTCGGATCAGCAATCCACTACAAGTATATCATCCGTATCAAGTAATTGTTTTTTATCCAACGAAAGGCCTGGTGCACGGATGCACAGAGGCCGTGGTCAAGTATACCGAAGAGAAGGCGCATCAGATGGGGTAAGAAGAAAAGAACACCAGAGGCAGAAGAGACCAAGGTCTCATAATCTATGAGACTCAACATCTTTAATTTATCAAGCAAGTCATTAAGCCCTGCTCATATCTCCTTACTCAATAAAGGTCTTTGATTTGTACCTACCACTCAGAGTAATGATTTTGATATTAATATAGACCTGTTTAAGTTTTTCCGACATATACGTCTGAGGGAATATTTCAACAGTCACCCTTCTGCAATGTCAAATGTACAAGTAGATACTACACTTGAGCCTGATAACAACCCATCTTCCTTCAGAAGTAAGAGTTACTTTGTACCTCCAGCTAATCGCAACAACTCAATCGAAACATACTGTAGATTGGTTGAAAGGGATGTTAGTATACTGCTTAAGAATAAACAGGAGCACACATCGTTTTATAATCTATCTAAGGTAGAAAAACAAGTCTTGCTCGATCTTGATTCCGATTCGTCAATTATTACACGCCCGGCTGATAAGGGTGGGTCTGTTGTAGTCCTTGATAGGACTGATTATATTGATGAATGTCATAGACAACTTCTTGACAATGTGTTCTATAAAAAACTAAAAGGTGATCCTACCGCCCAGTTTCAAGAGTCAATAGTCAGTGTTCTAGATGGGTTTCTTAACATTGGCCAAATCAGTAAAAAACGATACGATTTCTTGGCTATAAAATGCCCCCGAATTCCCACCTTTTACACATTGCCCCAAATTCATAAAAATGCTTCCAAACCACCTGGACGACCTATTGTAGCGGGTATCGATGCAGTAACCGCCCCTCTTTCTACCTTTGTTGATTTGTTCATTAGACCACTAGATGAGCAGCTTCCCTCTTTTGTTAAGGATACCAAGAGTATGATTACCATTATTGAATCTTTGGATCTCCTCCCTGACAACATTGTATTAGTCACTTTTGATGTAGAGTCCTTGTATACTAACATTCCACATGATGGTGGTATTAAAGCCCTGTCAGATTTCCTGGAACAACGTGATCCTGCTGAACGGCCCTCTGGAGCATGCATTGAAACATTGGCTGAAATAGTTCTCACACAATTATTTTATGTTTCAAAATGATTTCTTCATTCAGAAGAATATTCATTATATTGATGACATATTTGATTTGTGGAGAGGTAATGTTGAAGAGTTACAGTCAATTCATACTTATCTGAACTCCTGTTCTGAGCACCTTAGGTTCACTATGGAATTTGATTATAAACAACTATGTTTTCTTGACCTTTTGATTATATGCGAGAACAATAAACTCTTTACTGATTTATACACAAAACCAACTGATCGTAATAGTTTACTTAGAGCCGACAGTTGCCATCCATTGCCATTAAAGAACAGTTTACCGTATAGCCAATTTTGTAGAGTCAAACGTATATGCCAGAACACAAAAGATTTTGACAGAAACGTAACCGTAGTTCAAGATAAATTCAAGCAAAGGGGCTATAAAACAGTCAAATCCAAACAGCCCTCAAAAAGATTAGTCAAAAATCAAGAACTGATCTCTTTCAAGTACAGTCTGATAAAAATAAATATTCATATGTATTAACTACTCACTATTCAAAATGCTCATAATATATTAAGGACATTGTCAGAAAACATTGGCATATTCTCAGATCTGATGACAGTATTCAAAATGTGTTTCAGGATCCCCCATTGGTCGTTTTCTCACGAGGCAGAAACCTCAGAGTTAGACTGGTACACTCTGATTTACCTCCCAAAATAGAGAACTCTCAAAAGCAACTGGCGCCTATACAGAATGGCAACTATAAATGTAATGCCTGCGCTCAATGCAATGGTACATATAAATACACATCATTCAGACATCCACAAACAGGAAAACAGATCACTATACAAGGTGTTATTACCTGTTCTACTCACGCGGTTATGTATCTCTTATCCTGCCCTTGTGGTAAGCATTATTTTGGCAAAACTAAACGTGAATTAATAGTTAGAATATCAGAACATCGGAGCACTATTTGATGTAAAAATATGACGTCCCCTGTGGCAGCTCATTTCATGGAAATTAACCATGCGATCTCCTCCCTCCGTTACATTGGTGTTGAGCATGTTGCCTTACCTAGGAGAGGAGGAAACCTTGATAACCTTCTGTTAAGAAGAGAGGCAGCATGGATTTTTAACCTGAGGACATTGAGTTTGACCTCAGACCTTTCTTGTGACTTTATAATTATTTAATCCTGATGGGTCTAATTGGTCTATGCCATAGTCACTTGTTTATTTATAATGTTGAAGTACTTTACAATGTATCCCTCCCCCCTTTTTTTTTAATGAAATTTCTTTATACTGATCCTTTTCTGTTTTTCTTTTCATATGTAGTGTCATAATTGACAAATTGACTAATTGACAATTATGCAATTATCCATTCACCTGTGTGTGATACAAAAACAAACATTTATCAGTACCTCATTTTCAGTGCTTGTCATGAAACCCTGATGAAGGCAACTTGTCTGCCGAAACGTTGGATTTGATTAAACCTATTCTGCATCAGAGCATAGAGTGTGCGGCTGTTCTTTTTTTTCTAACAGGTGATGAGCAGTGCCTGGTTTTCTCCACTTATACTGCTTAGAATTAACGCCAAAATGTTCAATCTTGGTCTCATCAGACCAGAGAATCTTATTTCTCATAGACTGGGTGTCCTTCATTTGATCTCTGGCAAACTCTATGCAGGCTTCCATATGTCTTACACTAAGGAGAGGCTTCCATCGGGCCACTCTGCCATAAAGCAGTGATAGTTGACCTTGTGGAACTTTCTCCCATCTCCCTACTGCATCTCTGGAGCTCAGTCACAGTGATCCTTGGGTCTTCTTTACCTCTCTCACCAAGGCTCTTCTCCCACGATTGCTCAGTTTGGCTGGACGGCCAGGTCTAGGAAGAGTTCTGGTTGTCCCACACTTCTTCCATTTAAGGATTAAATGGTGCTCTTAGGAACCTTGTGTCCCACTGTGCTCTTAGGAACCTTGAGTGCTGCAGATATTCTTTTGTAACCTTGGCCACATCTGTGCCTTGCCACAATTCTGTCTCTGAGCTCCTCGGGTAGTTCCTTCAAACTCATGATTCTCATTTGCTCTGACATGCACTGTGAGCTGTAAGATCTTATATAGACAGGTGTGTGCCTTTCCTAATCAAGTCCAATGAGTGTAGTTAAACACAGCAGGACTCCAATGAAGGAGTAGAACCATCTCAAGGAGGATCAGAAGAAATGGACAGCATGTAAGTTAAATATGAGTGTCACAGCAAAGGGTCTGAATACTTATCACTCATGTGATATTTCAGTTTTTCTTTTTTAATAAATTTGCACAAATTTTTACATTTCTTTTTTTCTGTCAGGATGGGGTGCTGAGTGTAAATTCATGAGAAATAAAATGAACTTTTTATGATTTTATCAAATGGCTGCAATGAAACGGGGTCTGAATACTTTCCGTACCCACTGTATATGTGATGATGTTTCCACAATATATGCCGATATATAGGACATATAAGTTATATACACATATGGCCATATATTAGATTTCTGTATGGGTTTAAAGGCAGTTGATAGAATTGTGCAGCGGAAGTTGAAAGAGCACTACACCCTGAGGGGCTCTTTGGTGTTTTGTCAAATTTTCAAGTGAAATCTCGAACAAGTAAATTTTTTTCATATCCACTTGGCCAAAAGAAGTGCAGAATTTGAACATTTGTATTAAAAGGCCACTGTAACATGTCATACAATAGTACCAAAGGACTGGCGAGATCTGAAAATGAATGTAGTCATGTTTTTTATAATGATATACCAATGCACTAGAAGTAGATTTTATGGGTAGTCACGATTGTCTTTGTTTGATAGAACCATTTGATGTCTTTCAGAAATATTCCTAACAGAGGATGCACTATATAGTATAAACAAAGTATATGAACACCCCTACTAATGGTGGAGGACGGATACTGGTCTGGGGCTGGTTTCCAGTGTTTGGTTTAGGCCCCTAAATTAGGCCCCTAAGAAAAAAAAAATTAAAGAGTAGCCTGCTGTATATGAGGACCAAAAGAGTAGCCTGCTGTACATGAGGACCAAATGAGTAGGCTGCTGTATATGAGGACCAAAAGAGTAGGCTGCTGTATATGAGGACTAAAAGAGTAGGCTGCTGTATATGAGGACCAAAGGTGTAGGCTGCTGTATATGAGGACTAAAAGAGTAGGCTGCTGTATATGAGGACCAAAAGAGTAGGCTGCTGTATATGAGGACCAAAAGAGTAAAGAGTAGGCTGCTATATATGAGGACTAAAAGAGTAGGCTGCTGTATATGAAGACTAAAAGAGTAGGCTGCTGTATATGAGGACTAAAAGAGTAGCCTGCTTAATATAAGGACCAAAAGAGTAGACTGCTGTATATGAGGACCAAAAGAGTAGCCAGCTGTATATGAGGACCAAAAGAGTAGCCAGCTGTATATGAGGACCAAAAGAGTAGCCTGCTGTATATGAGGACCAGAAGAGTAGGCTGCTCTATATGAGGACCAAAAGAGTAGTCTGCTGTATATGAGGACTAAAAGATTAGGCTGCTGTATATGAGGACCAAAAGAGTACGCTGCTGTATATGAGGACCAAAAGAGTAGGCTGCTGTATATGAGAACTAAAAGATTAGGCTGCTGTATATGAGGACCAAAAGAGTAAGCTGCTGTATATGAGGACTAAAAGAGTAGGCTGCTGTATATGAGGACTAAAAGAGTAGGCTGCTGTATATGAGGACCAAAAGAGTAAAGAGTAGGCTGCTGTATATGAGGACTAAAAGAGTAGCCTGCTGTATATGAGGACCAAAAGAGTAGCCTGCTGTATATGAGGACCTGTAAAAGTTTGGTAACATTCCCGGCAATATTAGTGGGGTTATTTATGAGATACCAACTTGGTTCCATTAGAGCCTGCACTAAGCCATTCATCTGATCGCGCTAACTCAACCAATGTTATAACAAGGGAAAAAAGCTTATGGGGGGTTGTTTGGCTCGAGGTCAAGGTGCAAATGTTCCTAGGTTTATATTACTCTGAACCATCACTTTAAGACCGACGCAGTTGTCATTTTCCCATCTGGCACCCACGTGGTTTAAATAGCAAGTGCACCTGTGCCCAAATTTGAGCCCATGTGCTTGCTGGTCTAACAGGGAGGTGTGTTCAGGATACTTCTGGGTTTATTGCTATCTTGAGGCATCAAAAAGTGATTGCCCAACAAAAACCTGGTCTAAAGGCAATGGCGCAGTATGTCATTGTTATTTTAACAACAAATTTGTCAAATGCACCTAGGCATTTGTATCCACAGCGTGTGCTCACTATGCTCGTTGCACACACACAGGGAAGCCCAGCAGCACACAAACATGCAAAAGATTACAAATAAAAATATTACTGTGCAAATCCCCCATCATAATAGCAATGTGCGAAGGTACAAATGCGCCTGGCTCTTGAAGGGAATGGAGATGAATCTCTGATTGGTTTATTGCATGTTACGCCCAAAACACACCCATGAATTAATGAAGACACAGTACAACCCTTTTAGACCATGCTCTCAGTGATTGGAAACTTTTTTCCACCGTTGAACTAGCAAGAGTGGATTTGGACACCCCCAAAGTGCATTTGCGCCATGCGCTTCACGTTGTGCACTTAGATCATTAAAATAGGGCCCACAGGTTTAGGGGAAGGCTACAAAAAGCTATCGCAGAGATTTAAGCTGTCAGTGTCCACTTGGAGGAACATAGGGAAGAAATGGAAGACCACAGGTGCAGTTCTTGTTATTTTACTTGGCCTGCCAGAAGTGGCAGGCCAAGTAAAATATCAGAGAGGCAAAGGATGGTGAGAACGGTCAAAAACAGATGATTATCTAGAGTGATAGACCAAAATGAAATTGTTGATCCAAACACCCAATTATTTATAAATGAAAATCATGGAAATTGTCAGGGGTGCCTAAACTTTTGCATATGACTGAATGTGGCACATTGTTATGAAATTGTTTTTATAATGGCACTCAAAATAATATTGTGATAGTTCATAATAATTTATTGTATTTTGCACTTCCTTTTTTTAATTTCAAGATACATTTAATAAAATCATGTCCGTTTTAATATCCTTTGTATAATGGAAATGTTTTATTTAATGTCATATTTCATACTATCAAGGTGTAAATTGTAATTTCAAAGTTTTTTTCTTATGTCAATATGTCAATCAAAAAATGGGTGCTGTTTAGAAACTAATTAGCTAATCCAGCCGTGCTAGCATCACCTACTGTAACGGTCTCCCCCGTCGGCGGACCCTGAGTTTGTGGCTCCATTTCCCACTGACTCCGTTTATGTGTTTGTGTCTCCTAGACTGTTTATTTTTCCACAAATAGATTGTCTTATTTGTCAGTCAACTGCACACACCAGACATGTATTTATTTATCTATCACTACATGTATCTCCTGTGTTTGTATAGTCATTTGTGGGTTATTGTTTCCAGTTAACGCTGTGTGTCACCCCTAAGTTATGCAGATGTATTTTTAAGTCCTGCTTGTATGCAGTAGATCTCTTGTTTTCCAGGCTGTGCCTGTAGTTGATACCGAGTACCTATAAGTTCTATATTAATTAAATACTTGGATTTACCCTGCATTCTGCCTCCTTCCTTCCATTACGACAACGTTACCCTTACATTTGATTGCATGGGGGATTTTTTAAATAGGACATAAAAAAGTTTACTAAAATAAAATAGTATATCAGGAAAATTACCTCTGGCTATCTTAACTTCCAGGGCAGTTCGTATGAGGGCCATGAGAGTGGAGGTGAAATGAACTGACATCTCCTCATCCACAGGCATGTTCATCAGCACCAGCCTCTGAGGGCATCCAGGGAGAGGACAGAGGAAAGCAAAACATATTACTCACCAAACATGTAAATAGCATGAGATTAGTTTAATTTCACTGTTTTACTACTTGATGTTAGATGGTTCCTCACCCTCAAAAACCATCATACCAATAACATTTTCAATTTTAACTAGCGGTGACTACACACATTTATTTGTAATGGTTGTCTAAGGGATGAACCATGGATTACATGTGAGAAGAATGTAACATCAAGTTTTCATTAACGTATACTTTTCCTGATCAATCTACGGTCATAAATGCATGAATGTGGGTGATAACACAATTCTCTACTAAGGACATTCTAAAAACACCCAAGAGACTCAAAACACAGCATGCACATAAAGGGTATAATGTAGGTTCAACTCTGCAATTGAACATGCAAATAAAAATTCTACTTAAAACGGGCAAAGAGAGCTATAGTGGAAGGCACATGCATGAGTAAAAAGTACAAGCAGTGATCAAGAAACTGCTACTGAAGTAGATGATATGACCCTCTGAAACAAGACAGTAGGCTTTATGGAATGAATGTTAGCCTTTTGCCCCGATTTTAAAACTATAGCACTCTTACTCACTCTGAGAGCTCACACAATTCATCAATCAATTTTGCAGTCCATTCGGTGGCAAAATACAAACCAATAGAAAAACAGAACACGCCACAGCACACTACCTACAGTATTTACTTTTACTGAGCGTAATGATCTCTTCTGCCAAACAAAAAAACAGCAGCTCAAATTCTCATAAAATTCAATGAGCAACACATTACGATACAACAGACAACAGCAATTTTGCACACTTCATTGGAAACTGATGATCCAGAATATGGAACTGAAAGCACGGTTTGAGTTAGCTGGCTCCATTGGCCCTTAATGAGTAAAACATTTGTCTTTGGTCTACCTTATATGCCAGTTTGGAGGGACATTTCTTGCCGAGGCCTAGGGGTGGCGACATGTGGGTCAACATCTCATACATGTCTGTGTAATGAATGCGCCAGCTGGGTAGGAGGCAGGGAGGAAGGCAGGTGACGTGGAGGAAGGGTAGGGAAAGCATTCCCAAAGAATGGAGGAAGAAATGCACATGGAAAAGGGAAAAGAGATCAAAGAGAGGTTTATTCAATGGCAAAGCGCAGAAAGGAAAGAAAAACAAGGCCACGGTCAGGTTGTGGTCTTTCTATGCAGCCTCGGCATAGAAACAAGGGAGAGGAAGACATTTCAAGATTAAAAGGGGATGACAACGGAGTACCCTGTGGATCTGGTTGAAACATACCTGTCATCCTAAACCTGTATTGCTGGCCATCTTTCAAAAAGGTAGACTCGGCTTAATTACGTTATCACTGCACATTTTGAGATGAATGGGATGCAAGACAACTTACAGGTATTACAGGAGGTCTAAATATTGCCTGG
>JACXGM010001176.1:26892-42222 GCA_016801145.1 Umbra pygmaea
GATTCGGACACAGTGTCTGCCCATGTGACAGGATCCTTTCATCGTTACACAATAAGGTCCTAAACAGAGGCCAACATTTGTATTCATGTTCAATGTGTGCATCAAATGTGTACACTCAGTGCTCATAGTTGAAATTTACCCAATATAGTAGTATTATGTGTATCAACGTCGTTTAGCTGAGTCTACCTTTGACTGTAACCCAATGATTGATTCTATTCTGCTTGCTGTTAGCAGTCAGCTAAATCAGGGGTACCAGATCCAAACAGGCTCTGAGACAGAGTATCACATGACTCACACTGGTTTTGTCCAATTATATTATTAATCACAGGGAGCTAGAGAGCCAATTCAGGTGCCTTGCTCGGAAACAAAAACATACATATTTATATTACTATAATTTTTTTTTTACTTTGACAGCTACCATTTTTGTTAGTGGTCAGATGCTCTAACACTGCCACTAGGCACCTTCAATCAAATAATTAATTGCAGGGATATAATCTGCCCAACTAGAGGATGTGATGACCTGTCTCATCATGTCCTGAGGCCATAGCCCAGTAATTGTTTGTCTGGGAGCAGAGAAAAAGCAGTCCGTAAAGGGGTAGTGAAAACTGCTGCAGAGAAGAACAGCAAAGAAGAGGAAGGATCCCAATGGAGGGGGGATAGTTGCGTAATGTGGGGGGGAGCAAACCTTGCAGGCCACCCCGTAGGGGCAGTTCTTCCCAAAGCCCAGGGGAGGAGAAATAGTGCGTACTACCTTGTACATCTCCTTATAGTGAATCCTTCCACTGGAAAGAACACATTTCTGTAGTTAACAATGAATACAGTCAGCTTTGCTGGAGTTTACCAGTGCTGAATGGCAGGATCGTCCTAACAAGAACCCTGAAAAATACAGCATCATGCAACGCCAGCCAGCAATATCCAAATATGCAATATGATTTAAATTCTGATTTAGTTTTGGACTGAATAGTCACAGCATGCATTTTAGTAGGTGGGCAAGACATTAGAAAAACTTTAAAGTAGTAAATAATTCAGACATGGGATTTATGCTGTATTGCTTTAACTTTTGAAATGTTCTACTTTTAGTATGTTCAAGTTGTTTAACCCTTACTTACCAAGCAGCTCGGTCATATTCACCCCAGATTCTAACAAACTCATCCAGGTGGTGAGGCCCCAAGATGGAGGAATCCCTGGTGAGGTACTCAAAGTTGTCCATGATTACAGCAACAAACAGATTCAGCATCTGAACAGTGAAGTAAAAGAGGTAAAAGACAAGCAACTGGAACAGTTGAGGTGTGTGCAAGGCTGCAAGCATGGAAATGTAGTGCATGGAAGTGTCTCCTTCAACTTCATCCCCTCATTTCTGGTAAGAGTAGGGGACTCTTACCAAAAATGAACTGAAGAAGATGAAGGAGACAAAGTAGAAATAGGCAAACTCGGTCCCGCAACGATCCTCGTGGTCTGACGGCACAGCTAGGGGGTCCGGCTCACACTTCTGCCCCCCCAAACATGACAGCATTATCTCCTGCCACGACTCCCCTGTGGCGCTCCTGTAGATAGATAGCAGAATTGTTCTCTAGATCTCAGAATGAGCTGTCACAGTGTGGTAAATGCGACAAATCTTGCTGTACCTGAACAGCAACATCAGAGCACCAAAGAAGGTCTTGAAGTTGTTGTGTTGATTGATGTGAGTCTCTTCATCCAGCCTGATGTTTCCAAAAACCTGGAGAAATATTTCAGGATACTGTATACTGTACATTCATTAAAACCACCATGTGCTCTATAGTTGCCATGGGGCCGTGAGGAAGCCCAGGCAGAGAGCTGCTTACATATTAGGATACTTTATATACCCTGTATCTTTTTGTAATGTTAGTCTGGGTTACTATTTACTTCCTGCCAAATTGATGCCAAAAGAGAACTTTCAACCAGTGGTTGAACTGGGCCGGTACTCACTGGTATGCAGTACCCGTACTTCTGCATTTTACAATGTTGAGTACCAGAAGTTTTTCTTGCACAATGGCACTACATACTGTATAAGCTACCAGTACTCTTCATTGTCTATCTCCAATGATTCTAATAGATTTACATGGACCGGTCCATTTCTCAATGCCAAGACTTATTTCACTCTGGGTAATGAAGTTTAGCTATACGCATTGAATGGACATTTACTACTACCAAACCACATTTTGCTCGAAGCCCTGAATCTCCATTACCCAGGGTGCACTGAATGACATTAGTCGTTTCCCAGCTCGCTGAGGAAAATCTAAATAGTATCAAAGTAGTTCAGTGGAGCTATTCATTGTATCAATTAGCTTACAACCTTGTTAAACTTTTACTCACATTTAAAGTGCAGCTCAGCTGTGTGTACGGTATTAGCAATATGCTCGAAACTAAGCATAAACTGGAAATTCACACAGCACATTGGAACAAGTTAATTTGAGTGTTTCACTGCTAAAATGAAAGAAGCAACCTGCATGCAACAGAAACATAGCAAGAGTATATTTTCTTCTTTACTGAACCCAGACTCGCACAACTCCATCCATTTCTGCTGGATATTGCACAACATACCTGGGAAAGGGAATCAGCCACACATGTAGTCTCTACACGCTACACGCCACAATGAGTTAACTTTCTTCTTTGGCCAAAGCAGACCATCAGCTATCAGCTAACTATCATGAATAGGCCTATTATGAACAGTAATATTATTGAAGATATTTTTTTTGCCACACACACACACGTATATGTTTATCAATGAATGTACTGTAATTGCTTTGTGTTGTCTGACTAGTATGTTACAGTCGTATGCAAAAGTGTAGGCGCCCTTGACTATTTCCATGAATTTCGTTTATAAATAATTGGGTGTTTGGATGAGCAATTTCATTTTGATCTGTCAAATAACTGAAAGATACAGTAATATTTAAGTAGGGAAATAAGGTTTATTGGATGACCAGAAAATGTGCAATATGCATTAAAATAAAATTAGACAGGTGCATAAACTTGGGCACCCCAACAGAAATATTGCATCAATATTTAGTTGAGCCTCCATAAGCAGAAATGACTGCCTCTAGACGCTTCCTATAGCCTGTAATGAGTGTCTGGATTCTGGATGAAGATATTTCGGACCATTCCTCCTTGCAAAACATCTCCAGTTCAGTTAGATGTAAATGACCCCACAGATTTTCAATGATATTCAAGTCTGGGGACTGGGATGGCCATTCCAGAACATTGTACTTGTTCTTCTGCATAAATGCCAGAGTAGATTTTGAGCAGTGTTTTGGGTCGTTGTCTTGTTGAAATATCCATCATTGGCGTTCAACTTTGTGACTGATTCCTCTACATTATTCTAAAGTATCTGCTGATATTGAGTGGAATCCATGCAACCCTCAACTTTACCAAGATTTCCAGTACCGGCACTGGCCACACAGCCCCACAACATGAAGGAACCTCCAAATTTTACTGTGGGTAGTTGTGTTATTTTGCCGCCATGCATAAAGCCCCTTTTTAATGACCAAATAAATCCATCTTTGTTTCATCAGTCCAAAATGAAGCTGGCTTGTCCAAATGTGCATTTGCATACCTGAAGAGACTCTGTTTGTGGCGTGTGTGCAGAAAAGGCTTCTTCCGCATCACTCTCTCGTACAGCTTCTCCTTGTGCAAAGTGCGCTAAATTGTTGAACGATGCACAGTGACACCATTTGCAGCAAGATGATGTTGTAGGTCTTTGGAGGTGGTCTGTGGGCTGTTTTTGACCATTTTCACAATCCTTCTACATTGACTCTCCAATATTTTCACTTCTGGCCTTAAAAACAACTGTGCCTGTGGTTTTCCATATCCTCACTATGTTCCTCACAGTCGACACTGACAGCTTAAATCTCTGCGATACATTTTTGTAGCCTTCCCCTAAACCATAATGTGGAACAATATTTGTTTTCAGGTCATTTAAGAGTTGTTTTGAGGCCCCCATGTTGCCACTCTTTAGAGGAGAGTCCGAGAGAAAAACAATTTGCAACTGGCCACCTTAAATACCTTTTCTCATGATTGGATGCACCTGTCTATAAAGTTCAAGTCTTAATGAGCTCACCAAACCAATTGTGTGTTCTAATTAATCAGTGCTAGATAGTTACAGGTATTCAAATCAACAAAATGTAAAGTGTTCCCAAATGTATGCACCTGTCTAATTTTGTTTTGATGCATATTGCACATTTTTTGTTAATCCAATAAACCTAATTTCACTTCCGAAATAGTACTGTGTCCTTCAGTTATTTTATGGATCAAAATGAAATTGCTGATTCAAACACCCAATTATTTATAAATGAAAATCATGGAAATTGTCAGGGGTGCCTTAACTTTTGCATACAACTGTATAGTAGCTAGCTATATGTTTTATATTACTAAAATAATACTTTTTGTATTTTCAGGTACTTTCTTTATGAAAAGTGCTATAAAATCAGAATAAATTATTATTACATACATCACCTGAGTTGTTATTTATTTATTTATTTATTCAGGACAGTGCACATTAATGAACAGTCATACACTTTTGTACAGACTGTAAATGAGCCAGATTATAGCATAGGTGCTAATTTTCATCTGCAGTCCCAAACCTAACCTGCATGTTTTTGATGGTGGGGGAAACCGGAGCACCCGGAGGAAACCCACGCAGACAGGGAGAACATGCAAGCTCCACACAGAAAGGCCCGAGATGACCTGGGTTCAAACCCAGAACCTTCTGGGTTTGAGGTCACAGTTATATCCACTAGGCCACCATGCCTGCCACCTCAACATATTCCATCAATCATTGGCAAAACCAAAAAAGTAAAAAATTGCCACGTTACCTGCATTCCAATGATTGCGTATATGAAGAAGAGCATTGCAATGAGCAGACAGACGTAGGGGAGTGCCTGAAAGAAAAACCCATTTATTCAGTATTCAGTTCCAGGTGTTACACTTGCACAGCTGCCTACAGCGTTAAACATTCCTTCTGAGTGCTGTGCCATAGCTGACCTTAAAGGACTGGACGAAGGTCCAAAGAAGAATCCGGATTGTGTAGCCCTGTCTTAGTAGTTTGATCAGTCGAGCTGCTCTGAACAGCTTCAGAAAACCCATGTTGAAGGTCTCAATTGACTAGGGGAAGCAGAGAGAGTCGTAAGGGCTAAGTTTACAGCTAATTTACAGTACACCCTATTTAATCTGCAACACAATTAGCTAATGTTTTACACTCGTTCGTGCAATGTTACCTGCAAGTCGACCACTATTTCTGTGATGCTCCCCAAAACCGTGATAAAGTCAAATATATTCCAAGTGTCTCGAAAGTAGTTCTGGAGAAAAAGGGGAAACATCCATACTTCAGTTAGTAGAAATCCATAGAATCAATACCAGTCTCAGAATAGACTCTTAAATTTTTTCTCACCAGAAATCCAAAGGCCATGATCTTGAGGACACACTCCACAGAGAAAAGCACAGTGAAAGCTGTGTTCAGGTGTTTCAGCACAGCCTCGTATGCTGGTGGGGCCGTGTAATACTACCATCACATTAGAAAAATGAGAAACACCATTAAACCCCATTCAAATGAAGGGTACAGAACACAAAATACACAATTTAAAAAACAAGCTTTCCATTCAGAGATAATTGTAACCATATCCTCAGGAAAAAATAGAGAAATATATCTACATTGGGGTAGGAAATCTGTGATCATGCATGGACAAAGGTCTGGTGGTAATGACTAGATTGTCATAGGGCAATTCCACAACAACATAAGGGCATACAGAACTCAACAAAACTGATTATTCCTGGACAAAATAATGCTGACTATAACAAATAGAACTAAAGTAATGTGGAGGAGTGTTTTAAAACTCTAATGTCTAGTACAAATCTTGCCAGGTGGGGCCAGTGTTAAATTCAACCATTTTGGCTAATAAGAATAATTCTGACATCCAAGGCAGGCATGACAACCACTTCTAATATACAAGATTAAATGAACCCAAATACACCACATTGGTTGATTGACATAATTAGTTTTGCTCTAAAGACACATATCCATAACAGGCTCCTTCTGATATGTACAGTGGGCTCCAAAATTACTAGCAACCCTGACTGACAATGCACAAACAATATCATTATACATATTTACTCAAAATATCAACATGTCAGGAACACTGTACTTTATAAATGTGGCAATGGAACTAACCAAACTCATACAATCATTTAACACAGAAAAATATTCACCAAAATCAAGGCTTGGCAAGAATAACAGCTTGGAGTCTCTTCCTGTAATGTTTGACAAGGTTAAGGAACACATTTGGAGGGATTTTCGACCATTACTCTATGTAGCTCCTTTCAAGATCCTTAACATTCTTGGGTTTGCGCCTATCAACTTCCCTCTTCCACTCAGCCCACAGGTTTTTGATTGGATTGAAGTCAAGTGACTGAGATGTCCATGGGTGTACATTGATTATGTTGTCAAAGAACCATTTCTGTGTGGATCTTGAGGTTCGTTTTGGATGGGTTTCTTGTTGGAAAGTCCAGCTACGGCCAAGTCCCAGCCTTCCGGCAGAGGCAACCAGACTGTCAGCCAAAACTGCATTAAACATGGTGGAATTCATTATGCCACAATCTTGACCAGCGCCCCTGGACCCCTGGAATTAAAACAGCACTGACCCACCACCATATTTATCCATGGGTATGAGGTCCCTCTCCTCTTATGCATCTCTGTTTTGATGTCAAGCATGCAGATGCTGTATCTGACCAAAACGTAAAATTATTGTCTCACCTGACCAGAGCACCTTCTTCCAGTCATAATTTATATGACGTTTGGCAAACTCCAAGTGCTTGCAGCTGTGCCTAGCGGTCAGAAACTGCTTTCTTCTGGCAACATTCCATAGAGGCCATGGTTGTGGAGGTGGCATCTGATGGTGCTTTTTGAAACCTGGTGACATCAATCTGACACCAAAGCCTGCAATTCTTTCACGGGGATTTTGTTGCTTCTCTCACCATCCTCCTCCCTATTCTGGGAGGCAAAATGCATTTGCATCCTCTAACTGTGAGGTTTTCAACTGTTCCACATCTTTAGAATGTTTTAATAATTGCCCTAACAGTGTTCAGTAGTATATTCAATCGTTTGTGGATTTGCGTGTTGCCATCCAGATTTGTGAAGGTCTACGACCATCTGTCTCTTTTGAACAGCCTGTTCTTTTGTTTTCTTCATGGTGTTGGAAAACAAAGGGATATTGCATGCATGTTACTTCATTGTTATAACCTAGTGGAACAGGAAGTGATGTAATAGCTCAAAATAGTTCCTTAAGATTTTAATTCCTGGTTTTATTTTGGTAAATGCGATTTACAATAATCTTTAGGGGTGCCATTAACTGTGAAACCTTGATGGGGACATTGACATTATTTATTCAATAAATGATTTTGGGTGGTTCCATTGACACATTAGAAAAGTACAGTATGGGCGGTTGGACAAGTATAGGAAGGAAAGAGGAAGGAGGGAGACCAGGCATGTAGCTCTGTTGTTTGTAGTTTAATGAATGAATTAAGTCCAGGTAGTGTACACCGGTAGATTAAGTTGCAGGTGGAATACGTAGCGAGTGCACAACATTATTTAATTAGCTGGATTACTTCACTTACTAGAGACATGGACAGATGCAGAGCGTACGCATATCTCAACTGAATAACAGGAGGGCACAATGAATATATCAGGCCACTATGCTCTATCGCGGCATAGCAAAAAAAACGCAAGCTACAAACACACTTCTCACAACTAACATAGGATAATACATCTCCCTCGTCGACAAAAATCCAATATGTGACAATGCATCAATGAACCGGGCCAGTCCCCTGACTGTTCCACAGAGCATATATAGCCACTAATAGACACCGGCTGAGAGTAATAAGAGCATCAGATCTAACTAGCCCAGAATGACGATGATGGGACCTTACTAATGCTCCAGGTGAACAGGGGATGGCGCAACACTTCATAATACATTATACTGTACATCCATCAACACAACATAAATCAACAGTACAATGTACTGGCCATAATATAAGCAACACAATAAAACAGAAATATATATATATATATATATATATATGCATATTTCCGTTTTATTGTGTTGCTTATATTATTGTATTTATTGTGTTGCTTATATTATAAATGAGACCATGACTCAGTTCATGGCATGCCACCCCACTCTGGGATGGCGTAACACGTGTTGGTATTTTGAGTTTCTCTAATAATCACAGTCATGGGTGCTAGTATTATCAGAGACCACTGTAAATGTGTATAGTTGAAATAGGGCTATAAAAAGGAGCTATTCCTCTGAGTTAATGAGGGTATGTTAAATACTAGCTGGTGGATATAGATCAATATTTAATAGACATTGAGTCATTCTCTGCTTCCTTTGATGGCGATCTCCCTCCGTCTGACTGAAGGCTTCATCTGGGAATAAATGACATGCTCACGGGTAAAGGGATAAAAACACCCACACTGTTAACTAGAGCCCAGAAGCACTTGGTAGTGGACCATGAATCTTATAACCCCGAGGTACAGTAATTTGCTCTATAATGCCTTCTATCCCACAGGGACTAACCACTGTTACACTAGGCTTTATAAAGGGTATTAGTCCAAGTTGTACATTAAAGATAATGACCACGGTGTAAATGAAGGTGTTGCTTGTTTGCAGTCATTATCCAGACCTTCATCATCAGGACAATGGTGTTCAGGGCAATCATGGCCAGCACAGTATACTCGAAGGACGGCGACACCACAAAGTGCCAGAGGCGATATTGGAACGTCTGTCTGTTCTGGGGCATGTAGCGGGTCAGCGGTTTGGCACTTATGGCAAAGTCAATGCAAGCCCTCTGTAAGTGTAAACACACAAGAAAAAATGTTTAAAAACATGATGCTGTGAAGGAAATAGGCTGAGAATTACAATGTACAACTAGCTCTGTGAAAGTCCCTATATTATCTTCTTTTAAGGAGGCACATTCCTTCATCGACTGCTGGGAACGTTCTGGTCAATATTAGCTGAGGGAAACCTGGTAGGAGAGGTTGAATCTATGAGGAAACTCTCACCACTCCTGTATATTTACCAGCAGTTTTCCATGAAACAGTGTGCTTTTTCCTGTCAGGACTGAGCGAGTTAAGCTAAAAGTGGAGACAAGCCCATTTTGATCCATGTGCTACATTCCACCAGTAAACCATATACAAACACCCTGGTGAGGCGATCCATTAAGTGCGTAAGTGGAAAGTCTTCAGTTAAAAAGCAACATCTGGGTTCTATACGGTTTGTTTCAGGGTTCTGTGTAAAGTGTGCACGCCGCCGCTTTATTCCATCACCTCGTTCTTCTCCAAGCTGCACTCCTCCATCATCTTGTCTCCTTGCTCCTGGAAGGTGATGATGATGAGAGCCACAAAGATGTTGACGAAAAAGAAGGGGAAGACCACAAAGTAGATGACGTAGAAGATGGACATCTCCATCCTGTTGCCCCGGCTCGGTCCTCTGTCCTCCTCCGTCACGTCCACTGAGTGCTGTAGGACCCTGGACACAGACCACAGTGAACGTACTGTAGCACAGGCTTTCTACCACAGCGACAGTGTGTATAATGTCTGTGTATTTGCAGAGTTTGACTCACTGTGGCCAGCCCTCTCCAGTGGAGACAGTGAACAGTGTAAGAAGTGCCCAGACAACATTATCATAGTGAAAGTCATGTCTCCTCCAGTCTCTCTTCTTCACCTCCTTCTTGTCCTTCTCGTAGTCAATATAAAAGCCCCTTGTAGAAAGGCAAACACAATTTAGCAGTAGACAATTCATGGACAAACAGAAAACCTCAGCCTCCCAAGTATCCCAATTATCTAAAGAGCAAATCTGTGTTTTTGGAGTGTTTTTTTCTCCATTTAATATTCTGTTTAATCATTACAGGTAAATTGACTGGGAACACAATGCAATTTAGAGCAATTATGTGAAGAATATATCTAGGCGAGAAGATAAGGGGTGTATTAGCCAGATGGACATGAGGGATGATTAGGAAGCCATGTTGATAAGATGACCAGATTGGCCATATGTGTAATTTTATACAGTCAGGGGTGAGATGTATAAATTAGCCAACTGCAAGTGTGGATGATTAGGTAGCCACGGTGGTATGAGCGAGATTAGCCCTAGTGTGTTTACACATGCAGCAGGGCAGAAACTCACTGGCAGTCCTTCTCTGTGTCTTTGGATCCATCCGTGCAGTAGAAGAACTTCCCTTTGAACAGCTGTACAGCGATCACAGCGAAGATGAACATGAATAGTTTGTAGACAATGAGAATGTTAAAGACGTTCTTCAGGGAGGTCACCACACAGTCAAACACCGCCTACACACACAGACAGAGAAAGAAGGGTTTCACATTTTTATCAGCTATCTTGAGGGACAGGTGTTTTTCTTGAGAGGCAGAGTGGAGGACAGTGTAACATGTGATGAGGTGCTTGAAAGTGTTTTTTCAGGTTTTCCTAATTTAATTTATTTCATCTTTATTTTATGGTACTTAAATTGGAGTGCTAATGGAAGAATCTGAGGTGTTTTCACAAGCCTAGCATCTAGGTAGAAATATAAGGTTTTGTACAAACAAGGATTACACATTCACTGACTACTCTATTAAGTACATAGTCTGACTTATCTATCCCGTATCCCAAGTAGTCTTGTGCCAATTGGCACTGCTTCGTGCTTCTGGGCAAAGTCAGCTCTGGCAAGCAAACCCCATCTGTTTTTCATAATATGCAAACGGTTAGGGCGTTGCAACTTTTGTTAAAGACAAGGGGAAGGGAAAGTGTCAAACAATGTTGAACAACTGAAAGGCGGACAGATGGCTCAGTGATTAAGGAGTCAGACTTGTAGTCAGAAGGTTGCCGGTTCAATATCCGACTGTGCCAAATCACGTTGTGTCCTTGAGCAAGGCACTTACCTTACAATGCTCCAGGGGGATGTCCCTGTAATTACTGTAAATCGCTCTGGATAAGAGTGTCTGCTAAATGACTAAAATATAAATGGAATAGGATTGTAATTACTCTGTAGGCTGTTATTTCACTTTGCAATCCCAGTACAATGGGGTATATTGACTGCTGTTTGTCTGGTAGAAGCTAGATAGCACCCTGGTTCACTTGCACACAGTTGTCTGTCTGACTAATTTCCTCCAGGATTCACAGCTTCCAGCCCCCCCCGCAGCCAAAATGGGATGTGTGAGGTTTGGGAAATCAAGTTGTGACAAACTGTTTCACGTTAAAATGCTCAGGATTATCGCCACATCTATCAATCTCTCCCTGGCTTATTTACTGCTGTCTGAAAAAACCCTCTTGTGGGAACCGGTCATCACTTGTTTAGCTTTTGCCTCTCAATGGATACCATCACACCACACATGGATACCTCAGACTTGAGCAGGCGCTGTTTCACAGGCATGTATAAAGAAATGTGGAGAGATTTTAGATCAGGCTTGATGTTAGTGGTTTTAATCACCCTGTGGTAGGTTGGTTGCCTGTAAGCACAACAGTGGCTGTTGGCCGGGGAATGTGCTAACCCACAGCGTGTATGTTGCTGAGTGAGCAGCACGATAAGAAGCAGAACGGCTTGAAAAGACGCACATCAGAGGACATGTCTTAATATTCCACACTCACAAAGATGCTGGGGAGTTCAAGTGACGAGGCAAGAGAATAATTGCGACTTACTGTGGACTTCACAACATTTTGAGGGGAGAAAAATGGGGTAAAAAATATTGTGTGAACTATCAAGCTGGGAGCATTCAGCAGCATTAGCCAAACTTTCCAAGTATGTGTGTCAGGCACTCATGGGCGCTGCTAAGGATTTTGGGCCCCATGAAAAGAATCTTGACAGGGCCCCCAACACAGCTGAGACAGGGCTTCTCTGGGCCCCCTCTTAGTCATGGGCCCCGAGAATCATCATCCTTTACCCCCCCTTTACAGCGCCCCAGCAGGCACTGATACCACAGGAAGTAATCAGAGAAGAAGCTGATGGAAAAGGTTACCTTGAGTTTGGGTAGTCTCTTGATGGTTTTCAGGGGCCTGAGGACACGCAGCACCCGAAGGGATTTGATGGTTTTAATGTCCCGCCCTTTGTTATTTCTACGTAGACACAAATCAAAGAAAAACACAACTTTGACAAATTTGGCTAACCATCTAACCCGAAAGATAGCAATGGGCTTTTCACTTATAAATAGTTTATAAATTATGTAATTTAGGGAAGCCTGTCAAGAAGAGAGCAGAATGAAAGGGAGAGAGAAAATGGGCTTTTACCCCAACACATTCCTAGCAGGTCCACAATCACCGGGAGCAGAGGAAGATGGAGGAGACATGACATCATTAGTGGATCTCTCAAGGTTGGAGAAAAATAAATGAGTAAGAAAGAACAGTAGTGTGCATTACACATGTATTAAAAACCTGTGCAAGATCACATAACTCACGTTAGCGCAAATGCTACCAGCGCTCCAACCACCACGATAAAGTCCAGGATGTTCCACAAATCCCGAAAATAGGAGCCATCATGCAGAATCAAGCCCTGATCTATCATCTGTCAAGTAGATGTTAATCTTGCTGTTAATTAACCAAGTATGGTATGGTTAATTAACCAAACACTCTACACTTTGTCAATCTGAAGTTAGAATTTCTCTGGACTAAGAGCTTATGCTAAACATGCTTATATGCAGATTTGATCATACATTAATTGCTGTATTTTTCCTGCTCAGAAGTAATTTTAAACTGTAACTGCCACTTTAAGAAAAGTTCATCCCTTTGTTAATTAGAATTAATGTCTCAACACTGCAGGATTTTTTCAATTTAAAATCAAATAAAGACGAATCCACTTCTAAATGATGGAAGACTCGATATGTCCTATCGAAATGAGTTTGGCATTAATTAAACAGAGCATTCCTGCTGATTAAATAGAAAATACTATTATTTTTAATGTATTAATAACTCACCTTTATTATCATTTCAAAGGTAAAGACACCTGTGAACACGTAGTCAAAGTATCGCAAAACCTGTGGAGTAAAACATGTAGAAAAATAAATAAATAACTACTAAAATTGTTAATGAAACCCTTCAAAAACATTTTAGGATGTGCCATCCTGGAGGAGCTGGACTACCTGTGCAATCTGAATGGGCTGCAGGTACCGCCTCATGCTACCAGTGGTGACAAGGACACTAGCAAAATGCTAAACTTAAGAAGAATCCGTCAGGCGGAATAAGGAGAGAGCAATTGTCTGTGACAACCACCTGCAAAAGCATTCCATTTTGGGAATTGTCTTGCTTTTGCCTCTTCAGTGCACTTGTTGTCACTTTCACTTGCACAAAAACAGGTTACATTGATTCACAATCGCCTATGCTTCCTAACTGGACAGATTGATATCCCTGAAGTTTAATTGACTTGGTGTTATACTGTGATGATTGCATCTTCCCTAATTATATTTTTTGTAGTGTACATTGGCCATATGCAATTCTTTAACCCCCAAAGTCACTTTATTGCTATTATGAACCAGTTGCAAATGCAATTAAAACAGTAAATGTAAAGTCATTCTCCCTGGTATATTGTCTCTTACGTATAAACCAGGTGGTTTGAACCTAGATTGCCTGCTAGGTTTTTGGGTAGATCAGATCCAATTCCACAGGTATGATGTCATATCACTTTTCACTGCTCTATTTGTGTTGGTAATCGTTTTTTTAGCCTTGTGTAATGTACTGAGGATTTTAGCCAATTGTTATAGTACAAACTGCATTTTAGAATACAGATATGCTGAGAGCCTTTGTTTAAAGTGTCGCAGTGGTTCATTACACCTCAACTGGGGACATATTCTGCTTTCAGGAAACCAAAACCTCTCTTTCATGGGGACATTGCTCCCAATGACCCTGAGGGACTTAGTAATTCTATTAAATATCTTTCAAGATGCTTACATATGGAGCCTTTCCCCTGCAATAGATATGTGCCTTGATTAGTTTTCTATTGCATTGCATTCCCAACTCCATTTGCCAAAACCATCACCATCTAAATTAGTCCCCCCCGCATCAAGACACTATGTGACACAGTCAGTAAGCAATTCTAATGGATTCCTTCAGTCTAACAGCTGCTAATGTATGTTTGTCGGGCACACATTTCTGATGATTACCATTTACTTGGGGAACTTTTGTAATGGAGTACATAAGAATGGTGGCTGAAATAGGATTGCTGGAGTACACTCACCTGAAGGATTATTAGGAACACCATACTAATATTGTGTTTGACCCCCATTCGCCTTCAGAACTGCCTTAATTCTACGTGGGATTTATTTCTACAAGATGCTGAAAGCATTCTTTAGAAATGTTGGCCCATATTGATAGGATAGCATCTTGCAGTTGATGGAGATTTGTGGGATGCACATCCAGGGCACGAAGCTCCCGTTCCACCACATTCCAAAGATGTTCTTTTGGGTTGAGATCTGGTGACTGTGGGGGCCATTTTAGTACAGTGAACTTATTGTCATGTTCAAGAAACTAACTTGAAATGATTCAAGCTTTGTAACATGGTGCATTATCCTGCTGGAAGTAGCCATCAGAGGATGGGTACATGGTGGCCATAAAGGGATGGACATGGTCAGAAACAATGCTCAGGTAGGCTGTGGCATTTAAACAATGCCCAATTGTCACTAAGGGGCCTAAAGTGTGCCAAGAAAACACCCCCCACATAATTACACCACCACCACCAGCCTGCATAGTGGTAACAAGGCAGGATGGATCCATGTTCCCATTCTGTTGGTTGAGTAGATAATTGCATTAATGAAAAATTGAACCGGTGTTCCTAATAATCCCTTAGGTGAGTGTATTTCAGATTGTACTAGATCAACGCTGTATTTTTGATGATTCTACACCCCGCCAACTTGACACCCCCCTTTATCAAGCTCCTCAGTGTGAGCCGAAGGTGACACCTCTAATATTGCTCTTGCTGTGAGACCAGCGAAATCTTCAAAGACAGTGTTAGACACTAGGTCCAATTCCATTTACAAGCATGCATTCGCACAACTCTCACTATGCTGAAGAAGAGCAATCAAACAGCTGAGGAAAAACTAAACAATAGCAGCCACACACCAAAATCAACTGCCATGCCTTCATTTGGAAGGTCTGAATAGTGAAGTCATTTTAACCGCTGTGTGTTGAGTCATTGTAAAGCCATTGTGAGTGTCTCTTACCTTGTTCCAGTCAGAAGTGGCTGACACAGGGTCCTCTGCAGCCAGGGCAATACTGCTGGCAGCAATCACCAGCAGGATGCACATCTCGAAGTAGCGCAGGTTCACTACATAGTGGCAGGCCCGTCGAA